>PVKS010006527.1:0-77909 GCA_004027875.1 Aplodontia rufa | reverse complement strand
TGCCAGGCAAGTGCTGTAACTGCTGAGCCACCGTTCCAGCCCCTTCAGTTTACTTTTTCTCTGAAATAGTTAGCTTTACTTCCTACAAAGAATAGTTTTTAGGTGAAAAGACTAAACAGTTTTAAGCTGTTAGTAGCCAATTCTCAATAGCACATTGACACAATATGGTTCTATAATTTTCTTTAACATACTGTTAATTCCCAGATTAGTCAAGACAGGCAAATAAATAAATGTACCCATATTTTTTTCTAAAAAAAAAAATACGTTTCCACCTCTCCTTCCTTTTTGTTCTTGTCCTTTGATGCCGTCTTGGATGTTCCTCTCAGCTCTCACCCCCACATTATAGCAACTGTTGAGACTAGTATTTTAGATATTGTTTGCACTATTTGTGGGTTAGTACAAATGACCGAAGACTAAATGGTTTTGTTCAGTCTGTTCTCAAGATGTTATTTTACATGCGACTAAATGTAAAATAAGTGAACAGTGATAAACAATAAGAGCCAGGACTAGTTATCTTGTGCAAAATGTGAGCGTGGTGTCAGCTTCTGGGCGTGTGGTCACCACCACAGACTGCTTCAGTTTCCATTCCCAACACAGTCTTCAGCAGCTAAGAAAGCAAACTTCTTAGTAACCACAGTCTTTGCAAAGACAGCGTGGTGACAGAGAGCTGCAGCCCACCATCTTGGTGAAACATCTGGGTTCCACTCTTCCGTTAATATTCCATCTATGTCTGTTTCTGACTAATTTTCCAAAAAGCCTGAGGACTCCTGGAAGATTTGGTAAAGAAAAGGGCCACACTCAGGTCAGTTTACCCCACCAGGCTCCCGCCGGCATTGTGGAACAGACGCCGAATGCTCCCTTTTGTTGATGTAGTTGATTCATCTAATTCATGCTATTTTGTCTATTGACAGAATTCTATAATAACAGTATTGGAAGGGAAATGGAAGCGAGATCCCCGAGCCCAAGCTTGAAACAAGCCTTCACTATACAATCATTTCACCTCTAACCCTTCTTGGATTGTCTCACACATGAACTTTTGAGGGACTCCTCACATCCAAACCATAACATGCCCGTCCCCACCCGCTCTCTGCTCTTGCCCCTGGTCCAGGTGACTATTGATTTTCTCTCTGTCACTGTAGATTGGGTTTACCTTTTCTAGAGTTTCATGTAATTGAAACAATCTGCTAAATATAATTTTTCTCCCTCATCACATTTTTTTTTCTGGTACTGATGTTTGAACCCAGGGCCTCACATGGATTACCCACCAAGCACTCTCTTACATTCCAAGACCTTCTTTATTTTTGAGACAGGGTCTCTCTAAGTTGCTGAGGTTGGTCTCAAACTTGACATCCTCCTGCCTCAGCCTCCCAAACTGCTGGAATTGGAGATGACCATGCTGTTTCCAGTCTTTTTCTCATATTAACTACCCCATATTTCTTTGGATGAGTAGCATATATGGTCTATATCTTTTGTCACTTTATATCTTTTCATTTATCTGTGTTTTTATGTTCAAATATGTTTCTTCCAGACAGCACGTATATACAGGTCATGCTTTTTATTTTGTAAATCCAGTCTGATAATTTCTTCCTTTGTTTTTGTGTTTTGGTACCAGGGATTGAACCGAGGGACACTTAAAACAATGAGCCACATTCCCAGCCTTTCTTTGTTTTTTATTTTGAGACAGGGTCTCACTAAGTTACTTAGGGCCTCCCTAAGTTACTTAGGCTGGCCTCAAACTTGTGATCCTCTTGCCTCAGCCTCCCAAGTGAGTAGGATTACAAGTATATGTTCCTGTGTCCAGTGATAATCTCTTTTGATTAGAAGCTTTATCCCCTTTATATCTAATGTAATTAACAGTATAATTCATTTTAAGTTACCATCTTCTTGTTTTCTCTGTGTCCCACTGCTAGGATCTTTTCTTTTCTCACCTTCTTTTAGATTAAGCATTTAAAAAATATATTTCATTTTATCTCCCTTACTCTTATTTTTTTTTTTGTGGTTCCGAGAATTGTGCCTTAATTTTCAAGGGATATTTTCACAAAACACAGCATTCTACTCTAGTGTTGTCTTTTTTTCTTTCAGCCTTTTAATGCTGTCATTACATTGTCTTCTGGTCTGCAGTTTTTAACAAGCCCCTGATGATGCTTATCTTTGTTCTTTTGTACATAATGTGTATTGGGGTGGGGAGGGACTGCCTTTAAGATTGTATCTTAATCATTGGTTTCCACTGATGTGATTGTGAAGTCCTTTATCATGGTTTGTGTATATGTGAGTCTGTTCATCTTAAGATTGAGTTTCCTGAATGCGGAGCTTGTCATTTTCATAAAAATTTGAAAACTACATGCCAATACTTATTTCCTCAAAAAGCTTTGCGTACTATGCTTCTATGAAGCTCATATCTATTAGCACACAGGTCACTGAGGCTCTGTTTTTTCTTTCTTTCCTCCCAGTCTTTCTTCTTTTTCTTTGAGAGAGGGACAGTGAGAGAGAGAGAATCAATTTTTTAATTTAGTTTTTCATGTGGCTTTCATTGTGCATGTGGTGCTGGGGTTCAAACTCACATCCTCATGCATGCCAGGCAAGCGCCACAACTGCTGAGCCACTGCTCCAGCCCCCTCTCCCAATATTTTTAACATTTCTGCTTTTTTAAAAAATAAATTTTGGGGCTGGAGCGGTGGCTCAGTGGTTTCGGCGCTTGCCTGGCAAGCACGAGGACCCGGGTTCAAACCCCAGCACCACATACACAACTAAGTGTTGGAGCAACTAAGCCATGTGAAAAACTAAAAAAAGTTATTTCTCTCTTAAAAAAAATAAAATAAATTTTATTGCTAGGTCTTCATGTTGACTGATTTGTTTGTTTTAGCAGTCTGATTATATCAATGCCTTGAGAGAAACTTCTATTTTTGTTTTTATTTTCTTTTTTGCTATACTGGGGACTGAACCAGGGGATGTTCAACCACTGAGCTACATCCCCAGTCTTTCCTTATTTTGAAACAGGGTCTCACTTCGTTGCCCAGACTAGCCTTCTGCTTTGTGCTTCTCCTGCCTCAGCCTCCCAAGAACCTGGGATTACACACAGGTGCCAATTTACCTGGCTTCTTTCTTTCTTTCTTTTACTTTTCCCTGCAGTACCGCACAGTACCACTGAGCTACATCCCCAGCCCTCTTTTTTAAGACAGGATCTTGTTGAATTGCTGAGGCTGGCCTTGAATTTGCAATCTTCCTACCTCAGACTCCTGAGTCCAAGGGATTAGAGGCGAGCAGCATCTCAGCTGGTCAGGCTCATTTTCATTTTCTTTCTGATGCTGTATTACATCTCTGGGTGTTACATTTGCTCCTCTTCTGTACATTCATTTCTTTCCTTCTTACGTACATGTGTTCACCTAAGGGCATTTGCATTGTTGTGGTAGCTGTTTTAATATTCACACTTGCTGCTTCTAACCTTCCTATTAGTTCCACACTTATTTTCATTGATTGATCCTCCTCTTGGTTATCAGCCAACATTCCATTAGAAGCATAACTGCACACAGGCAGGCAGAGAAACTCAGAAATGTCAAACATGAATATGCCTTTATATGTTCATTTCAAACCGTAGTGTGATGGGACTATAGAGGAGACATGAGTTTGGGGGATGGATGAAGGTGGGTGGATCCTGGTCCAGGATCCACCTCAACTTACTATCTCACTATGTCAATAGCCATGTGTGCATGAATGTGTAGCAACAGTTGCCCCCAATATGTAAGACGTTGAATAAATTTTAAAAATTTAAAAAAAGGATATTAGGCTTTGTTCTGTTAGGCAGGTAAGTTAATTATACATCAGTTGACTCTTTTAAGGCCTGTTTTAATTTTGCTAGAACAGGTATAGATTAGTTTTTACTACAGGGATTATTTAGTATAACAACAGAGCCGTGACCCCTCTGAGTATCTGTTGCCCGCCTCAACTGATTACCAGGGACTCTCCTTTGGCTGCTGAGGACTTTGCCTAATCGATGCTCTCACTTCTGTCCATCCAGTGTGAGCCCTGGGTATTATTCAGTGTATAATTCTTCATTTGCCCAGCCTCACAAAGTCTCACTCTACATACGCATGGTTGAAGGGACCTCCTAGGCAGGTTTCTCAATCTCTTTTTCTTCAGGGTCCCAATTCTCTAGAATTCAGCGTGGCAGCTTTCAGCAACCTTGACCTCCTCAAATCTCAAGTCAGATTGTTGGGCTTCACTTCCGCTTCCTTTGCTGCTCCACAACCTAGGAATTGCCACCGTCTCCTGCTTTCAGCGATCACAGTCCACATCGTCTGTTATCTGATACCTGAATGTACCTGTTTTGTGTAGATGGCCAGTTTTCTAGTTGTTTATAGGGTGTTATGGTTTGGATATGTGGTGTCCCCCCAAAAGCCCATGTGTGAGACAGTGCAGTAATGTTGAGGTGAAATAATTAAACGACAGCTGTGACCTAATCGGTGCATTGACGCACTTTAGTGGATTAACTGGGTGGTCACTATAGGCAGGTTGGTGTGATTGGAGGAAGTAGGTCACTGGGGTTGTGCCTTTTTGGGTTGTACATTTTGTGTCTGGCCTATCTCTCTCTCTCTCTCTCCCCACACCCCCTCCTTCCTGGCTATCATAGTCTGATCATCTTTTTTCCACCACAACCTTTTGCCATGATGTTCAGCCTCACCTCAGGCCCAGAGCTATGGAGTCAGTCAACCACGAACTGAACCTCTGAACCCATGAGCCAATATAAACTTTTCCTTCTCTAAGTTGTTATTTTTGGGTCTTTTGGTCACAAAAATGCAAAGCTAACTAAAACAGAGGGGAAGGATAAATCTGATCTTCGTTATTGTAAGGAAAGAAGAGAATGAAAGAAATAGGCAAGGCGCTAAACAGTAACATAGGTTTATTGGGACAAATCTGTGGAGGGGGACCCAGTGGGGACTTTTGCTTACAGTCTGCGGTTTACAAGGGGCAAGAAGGAGTGGGGGAATTTTCATAATTAGGCTATTGCTGGGGCAGGGGTGGTGCCAGGGAAGGGTGCTTAGAGAAGTCACTGTTCTATGTCGAAACAGGTATGGTTAGGATTCCTTACCAAATAGTAATTACCTTTATTTGTATGTTGTTTGGAGTTTAAGATTAGGTGAGTCAGAGTAACCGTAAGGTGATCCTTATTTTAAGATGGAAGATATGTTTCAAAATAGCGTTGCTTAGGTCAAGTTCTACCTAACAGTTATTCTAATATAATTAAAGATAGTTGTTTCAAAGTTTTTTTTTTTTAAAGAGAAAGGGACAATGAGAGACAGAAAAATCAATTTTATTTAGGTTTACATGTGGCTTTTGTTGCTCTGACACTTCATTGTGTATGTGGTGCTGGGGTTTGAACCCCTGTCCTCATGCTTGCCTGGCAAGTGCCATAATCACTGAGCTACTGCTCCAGCCCCTCAAACTCAGTTTTAGAATTCCTGTTTGGGGGCTGGAGTGGTGACTCAATGGTGGCATGCTTGCCTGGCATGTGTGAGGACCTAGGTTCAAACCCCAGCACCACATATACAACTAAGTGTTGGAGAAACAAAAATCAGATGAATAAATAAATAAAATTGATCTACTCTTTCTCTCTCTGTGTCTTAAAAAATAATCTCCTGTTTGATAATATAACAACTATATATATACACGTAATGGAATATTATTCAGCCTTGAAAAGAAAAGAAATCCTGACGTGCTACAACATGGATGACCTTGAGGATATTATGAGGGAAGTAAAATAAACCAGTCACAAAAATATACAATATATGATTCTGATTTTATGAGATACTTAAGAGTACTTGAAAGTAGTAAAATTCAAGCAACGGAAAGTAGAATTGGTGGTTGCTGGGCACTGGAGGAGAGAGAAATGGGAACTGTTCTTCAATAGGTGTAGAATTTCTGTTTTGGAAGATGAAAAGGAATTGGTGACTGTAAAATAGTGTGAACCTCCTTAACACTACTAAGATACCCACTGAGAGATAATTGAGGTGGAACCAGGTGCAGTGGTGGTGCCTGTAATCCCAGGAACTCAGGATGATGACAGGAGGATCACAAGTTCAAACTTAGGCTCTAAGCAACTTAGTGAGACCCTATCTCAAAATAAAATATAAAAAGGGTGAGGATGTGACTCTGTGTTAAAAATGGCCCTAGTTTCAATCCCTAGAACCAAAAAAAAAAGATGGTATATTTTCTGTTCTGTTTATTTAAAGCTGCGCTCCCGTCACATTTAGTCTGCACAACAACCATTTGAGGTGTAAGTAAAAATATTACCTGCATTGTACACATGAGTAAATTCAGCCATGCAGCTTCAATGTATTTTTAAAAAGAATCCCATGGACTGGGGATGTAGCTCAGTGGTAGAGTGCTGGTCCAGCATGCCCAGAGCTCTGAGTTCAATCCCCACTACCACAAAACAAAACATATTGTTCCTGAAACCATGATTCTTTATAAAATAGTTAGCAAACCACCCGGCAGAAGACTCCATAAGACAACGTGACTCTCCTGTACTCTCTCTGGCTGTTCTCCAGGGCCCATTCCATACCCAAGAGCCTGCAGGAATCTCAGAGGTCTGGGAAGAAAGAATTTTGCTCTGCCTAAATGTAAGTACTATGAAACTTTAATTCCACAATCACCATAGGATACACACATACACACAGACGGACATGTTCACTTAACTTCTGTTGGAATGTTTAAAAGATATTGTTAGGCACCAGGCTCAGTGGCACACGCCTGTAATTCAGTGACTTGGGAAGCTGAGGCAGGAGAGTCAGAAGTTGGAGGCCAGCCTCAGCAATTTAGCAAGGCCTCAAGCAACTTGATGAGAGCCTGTCTCAAAAACAAAACAAATACATAGTTTGAGGGTGCTGGAAATGTAGTTCAGTAGTAAAGTGTCCCTGGGTTCAATACCCAGTACTAAATAAATACATTGTATGTGTGTGTGTATGTGTGTGTGTGTGTGTATGTGAGAAAATGTTAGGCAAGCTAGAAAACTGCTAACCTTTAAAAACTGCTTAATGAAGTTTTGCTGCCCTCTGCTGGAACTTTTGTGTACATGCTCCTAAGAACAGCTGGTTTTCTGCATTAAAGGATTACAAGCTGTAAAGTTTAGTATGAACTACCACAGTGTTAGGTTCCATTTTCAGAATCTAGCGTTTCAAAGAGGTGTCTCAAGCATTCTGATTCAAATTTTATTAAATATATTTTAGCTGTGTGAATAATAAAAACAATATCATGTGTTTAAAAGTTATATGGGGCCTGGCGCAGTGCTGTATGTTTACAATCCTAGCCATTTGGGAGGCTGAGGCAAAAAGATTTCAATTTCTAGGCCAGCCTCAGTAACTTAGTGAGACCTTTTCTCAAAAATAAAAATAGAGGACTGGAGTGGTGGTATGCGGGTTCAAACCCCAACACCATGTTCACAATGAAGTGTTCAAGCAACAAAAGTCATATGAAAAACTAAATAAAGTTGATTCTGCCTCTCTCTTCTCTCTCTCTCTCTTTCTCACTGTCCCTCTCAAAAAATAAATAAATATTAGAAAAAAAGAGGGGGGAAATTACATGTGGTCTAGGGATGTGCTCAGTGGTAAGGTGCTTGGTGTGTGTGAGGCCCCATCATCACAAAAATAAATAAAATAAATAAAAATAAAAGTTACATATCTAATTTTGATGCACCAGGTACTGGTGGAATGTAGACTTGGAATAGGAGGGGGAAACCTTCTTAAGCTCTTAAGCCATTCAATCTGGGGTTTTTGTTGTTTTTGTTGTTGCTGGTTTGTTTTTGTTTTTTGTTTTTTGTTGTTTTTTTTTTTTTCAGTGCTAAGAATTGAACCCAGGGCCTCATTCATCCCAAGTGCCCCAATCAGTCTTCTCCTTTTCTGCTATTACACACCTGTGTTCCATCACTCAACTTTCAGTCCTATGGTCTTCTGTTAAAACATTCCAACAAGAAAATATATTTTATATATGTTGCAATTTTTACCTTTGAAAATGTGATGGTTACCTATATTGTGAATTGGAAATATTGAGTCTTTTTATTTTTGTGGTTGCTGGAAATTGAACCTAGGGCTTTGATGCAAGCTAGGCAAGTGCACTACCAGTGAGCTACACCCCTTAGCTCTGGAAGGGTTTGTAATCCCTTAGTTGGCCTATTTTTTAAACATCTAGGAGTCTCATTCTATGGTTTACTACTTGGTCCATGCAGAAAATTCTAAATTGCTGATTAGTTAATAAATAAATGCTTCTTTGGGGAAAGGGTAGAACAGTAGGTTTCTTTAGTAAAAGTGTGTGTTTGTGTGTGTGTGTGTGTGTGTGTTTCATGGGGACTGAACTCATGGTCTTTCATATGTAGGCAAGCATTCTACCATAAAGCTCTACCCCTGGACTACTATTAATTTCATCCATTTCTTCACATGTTCTCTTTGAAATTCTCTTCTACTCGAATGAAACTTTGGTTTGTTTCTCAGCTGACAGTTATTGAAGATGTGAAGTCCTAAACTGTCTTTATCTAGGAACAGTGTCCTAACTGGTTTTATTGCTACAAGTTACCCAGATTCCACCTTCTAGGAAAAGAATCAGAATGATCTGTCTATCATGCACATCTAGGGCTGGGGATGTAGCTCAGTGGTAGAGCATGAGCCTAGCATGTGCTAGGTTCTGGGTGTGATCCCCTGCATTGCCCAAAAAAAAAAAAAAAAGATAGGGAGATATGATTGGGTCAGCTTCTACCTAAAATTCTTAAATTCTTATTGTTTGGTATCAGGATTAAGTCCATGTCCCTTAACATGGCTCTTGAGGTCCCCTGTGATTCAGCTGGAACCTTTTGAGGTACGTGTCTCTCCACTTCCTACCTCACCCTATGTACCAGGACAATAGTCCATGGTACTTCCTTGCTGCAAAACCTTTTTCTTTCTTACGCTGGTGTCTCTGTTCCTTTTTTCCCCTTACTGTCCTGTCTATCTGGGATTCACCTTATGTTCCAGGCCACTTTCCTTCTTCATTTCTAGATGGGCCAAGATCTGTGTCTTGTGCTTTATCTCCTTAGCCAGATACAGTTCTTGGCAAGCTTACAAACTTTTTTCATTTTTTAAAAAAACTGATTGCAAATCACTGAATAAATTTAGCAAGTAGGTACCAGTGACATCAACATAGTGAGATCCAAATAATCGGTGTCCCAGTATGAGGATATGAGATACTCTCTTATCAGTTTCCCTGGTTATTATAGAAACTCTGTGATCAAAGGCACTTGAGATGTAATTGTACATTATATGTTAAAATAAAACATAAAACTTGCAATTGATTCTGCTTTAGACTCCGTTAGATCAGAAAGAAATAGAGTGGGCTGGAGCAGGAAGTCTCAGCAGTTATGGCACTTGCCTGGCATGCGCGAGTATGCGAGTTCAAACCCCAGCATCACATACACA
Organism: Aplodontia rufa; assembly: GCA_004027875.1. Classification (NCBI taxonomy): domain Eukaryota; kingdom Metazoa; phylum Chordata; class Mammalia; order Rodentia; family Aplodontiidae; genus Aplodontia; species Aplodontia rufa. The sequence goes on along the minus strand of PVKS010006527.1, from coordinate 68,472 downwards.
ACGAAGTCTCGGAGCAACAAGGGCCACATGAAAAACTCACTGTCCCTCTCTTTAAAAAGAAAGAAAGAAAAAAAAGAAAGAAATAGATGTCTTAGTCTGTTCAGGCTGCTATAAGAAAATACTGTTCACTGAGTGGCTTATAAACAATGGGGACTTATTCTTCACAGTTTTAGAGACTGGGAAGTCCAAGATCAGATACACTGTCTGTTGAGGACCGATTTTCTGGTTCAAGGATGGTACCTTCTCACTGTGTCTTCACGTGGTAGGAAGGAAGGCAGCTCTCTGGGGTCCCTTTCGTAAGGGCACTAATCTCATTCATGAGGGTCCCATCCTCATGACCTAAACACCTCCCCAATATCCTATGTCCTAATATGATCACATTGGGGATTAAGTTCCAACACATGAATTTGGGGGAGATGGAAACCTTTAACACACACCAATAGGCAAGTAGAATTTTGCTTGAATAATTTCTGAAGCTTAAGTATTTGAAATAAATTCTCTTGTGTGCAATTCTGCAAGAACCTAAGGGCTGTCTACTTGTAGAAATGGTAAGAAATTTTTGAAAAAATCTGACAGTCTTGAATGTCTTACATTACTCGTTGTCTTTATAGAAAACAGAAACTCAGCTAAGGGCTGAAGGAACTATGGTAGCAAGCAGATTGATGAGGAGAATGAATGGCTATTTAGCACTTGGAGTAAAAAGCAGAGCTTTGTGGTGCGTTAATGCAGCAACATCATTAGCAGGAATGTGGGTAAACATCTTCTAAGGGAATTTTGGGCTTATATTATTTTAATGCTAATTGTATCCAATAAATTTATGTGAAAAGTATTTATATATATTGTTTTTTCAGCGTTTGCTAAGTAAGGCAAAACTGAAGTTTTGAGCATTATCATTATATATTCTGTCTCCTGAGACTCAGATTCTCAAGAGAATGGACTAATCACCAAATGACATAAACCACAAGTAGAATTCCTCTAGATAAGTAACTGAAAACCACATTTTCTTTAATTAGATAAATGTCTGGTGTTATGTTTCTATAATTTATGTAAATTGAAGGCATAGACCTATCAATTACTGCATTTAAACTTGGCTGGCTCCCCAAAGACTTCTTAGAAGGAAACTTATGATAATTAGTTGTCTGTCTTTTCAGAGCCATTTGGGTGTATTGAAACTTGAGGTCATATCTTTTGTAAAGCTCTGTTTTTGCAAATCTCTTTTAACTGGGGTTTGGGTTTTTTTTTTTAACACTAAATGGAAAACTAATTGGGAAAAATTGTTTTTTCACTTGGGAATATTAGGGAGAAGGACACTTGAAGTAAGGTATTGAAACCCAACCAACAATTTGTTTATCTTAAATATTTGAAATTGAGTATTTTTTTAGAAAAGGATATGGAATATTATATTATTAAGTCACTGGACCCTGTGCTTTTAAAAGGAGGTTAATATTAGTTAACTTTAATATGAACCATTAAAATATAAAAATTAAGAAAAGACACAGTCAACACTTTTGCTGCTTACATATTCCATACGGTAATGGCTCAAAGTAGTCATGTATAATGGGGGTATATATATCAATTGCTGCTGCTTTAAATGAACCAAGTTACATCTTACCTGTGATATTTACATTTATGCTGCTGTTACTGTATTGGTAGAATCCAATGTTTTCTATTTTTTTTATTTTCTTTTTTGTTTGGGTCGGGAGAGGAGCATACAAATTTATTTATTCAGTTCTGTCTACACAAGTTTAAGCACTAGTTGCAGGTCAGATAACTTCCTATGTCATATATCTGAAAAAGTATTTTCTCCAAGTTTTAGTGGATCAATTTCCTTTTTTTTTTTTAAAGTATTACTGATATACATATCACACAATTCACTGATTTATGACATACAATCTAGTGGTCTTCAGTATAATCACAGACTTGTGCAACCATCAACACAGTTAATTTTAGAACATTTTCATCACCCTAAGAAGAATCTATACCCTCTTATCCTGCCCTCTTCTATCTCTGGTCCTAGGTAGTCACTAATTTAATTTTTGTTTCTACAAATTTCCCTATTCTGGACCTTTCATTTAAGTGGAAACATATTTTATATGACTTTGTATCTGGCTTCTTTCTCTTAGCATACTGCCTAGTACTTCATTCTTTTTATGGCCAAATAATATTCCATTGTCTGGTTATATACTGCATTTTGTTCATGTATTCATCATTTGATAGATGCTTGCCAATGTACTTTTTTTTTTATTTAAGAGATGGAGAGAGAAAGAAACAATCAATTTTGAGTTTATAATCTGACCTTTGTCTCTCCAACACTCATTTGTGTATGTGGTGCTGGGGGTTTGAATCTGGATCATCATGCATGCCAGGCAAGCGCTGTAACTGCTGAGCCACAGCTCCAGTCCCACGTTTTTTTTTTTTTTTTTTTTTTTTTTTTTGTTGTTGTTGTTGTTGTTGTTGTTTTTAAAGAGAGAAGGACAGTGAAAAAGAAAGAGAGAGGGAGACACAGAATCAATTGAGATTTCCACATGGCTTTTGTTGCTTTGACACTTAGTTGTGTACGTGGTGCTGGAGTTTGAATCAGTGCATTTGCGCATGCTGGGCAAACGCTGTAATTGCTGAGCCGCTGCTCCAGCCTGCTAACATACTTTTAAAACCAGCATTTCATGCAATCAAATTTCACTGAGATTCCACCTCACTCCTCTCAGAGTGGCAAAAATGAAGAATGCAAACAATAATAGGTGCTGGAGGGGTTGTGGGAAGAAAGTAACACTATCACACTGTTGGTGGGACTGAAAGCTTGTACAGCCACTCTGGAAAGCAGAGTGGGGACTCCTCAAAACACTAAGGATGGAACCAGCTATGCCAATCCTGGGTATTTTCCCAAAAGAGCAAGACTCGGCATACTACAGAGACATAGCTACATCAATGTTTATAGCAGCTTAATTTACTATGGCTAAACTATGGAACCAACTCAGATGCCCCTCACTAAACAAGCTGATTCAAAAACTGTGATTTTATACACACACACACACACACACACACACACATACATACATACATGGAGTTCTATTCTATTAGAACAATATCATGACATTTGCAGCCAAATGGATGGAGAAAAAATTATCCTGAGTGAAATATCCCAAACTCAGAGAACTAAGGGCTGAATGTTTTCTCTCATATGTGGAAGCTAGAGTAAAATCTAAGACAGATTGAAAGTTAGCTAAGCTCAATAAACTCAACATAGGTGAATTTTTATACAAGCAGCAGGAAACATCTATGAAGCTGGGGGAGAAGACGGGGCAGGGAGGGGAGGGAAGGACTAGGGGGTTATCAATGCAGCTGGGAATCCTTGACTCCCATGAGAAGCCCAACTAACATGGGGGAGACATGGGAGCAGGGAGTGGTCAAAGGCAGTAGACCCTGGACTAGGATCTGCCTTAATTTACTTTGTCAATATCCATTTATTCATGAATATGTAACAACAATTCCCTCCAATAGGTAAGACTATGTTGAATAAAAAAAAATCCCAGCATTTTATAGGAATTCTTGTACAACCAAAGGTCATGTCAAATTCATTTATTACTAGGCTTTTGAGAAATTGTTCAAAATTAAAGTATGAGTATCCTGCTGCTATAACAAATCACTAAATAAGGTAATAACTTGAATTGTGTTATTGGGAAGCTGGCTCTCAACTCAGTTATTGGAAATTGGATGACCAATTGCTTCTATCTGTCCAGAATGGCATAACTTCATAATTTTTATTTCTCTTGAAAATCAGGTATTCCAGGGGCATAAACTCAGGGTTTGAGAGTGTGCTTAGCCTGCATGGGACCTTGGATCCATTCTGCAGCACCAAGGGAAGAAGAAAGGGAGGAGGAGGAGGAGGAGAGGAAGGGGAGGGGGAGGGGAGAGGGGAGAGGCGAGGAAGAAGGAAAAAGAAAGAAGAAATTTAGGCATTCCAGAGGTCTACAAGCAAGTAGAATTTGGAATAAGAGCCTACAATTGGAGTTAGGAGGTGCAAATTTGAGTCCAATTGCATCCCTAATTGGTGGTATTTCCTTGAGCAAGGCAGTTAAAGTCACTATTTCCTTCTCTACCCAAAGTAGAGAGTTTCTTTGGCAACTGCTGTGAAGATTAAATGAGATAATGGGTATGGATGCACAAAACAAATTTAGGGTCAGGATCTGCTTTATTTACAATTGCATCTCAGAAGCTCAGCTTGGGGCCTGGTAGTATTTGCTGAATTATAAGGCATTATTCAAATATTATTTTTGTATGTTTACTCTTCTTCATCCAACTTATTCAGTGTCTTTCACATTGAGTGGCAAGATGGGTTGTTCTCCTGGAAACAGTCTCAGACAACTTTCTTTTGCTCTCCTTTGTTACAAAATAATTAAAAAGTCAGACTTCATTTGAATTTTTTCACACATTTCACCAGTGTTTCCACTTTTGAGTATACCACTTCCTCTTGAGCATTTTCTTTTCTTCTTATAACTCTTGCCCTTGGCACCAGCCTTCTAGTTTACAGGTCTCTACCAACTACAACATGAAGTTAATAGAAAATTGGGTGTTGGGACTGAGGATGTGGCTCAATGGTAGAGTTGTTGCCTTACATGCATAAAGGCTCTGGGTTCAGTCTCCAGCAAAACAAACACATACACTCTAACAAAAAAAAAAATCCTGGGTCTTTCTTCAGGTGGAAGTGGCAGTGGTGTAAATAATTTTACAACTAGGTCTGACTCTCATTCAGCTGAGAGAAAACAACTGCTCCAAATTGTTAATCTTTTGATTTCAAGAAGCCTTAGATTTGACAAATAAAGTTCATCTGTCTGCTCAAATGCAGTAAACGGCACTCTGAATTTGTATAAATCATGTAAAGGGCATGTGAATAGACACATCCTAATATATACTGGAGGTAGATCCAGATTCTCATAAAATGGAACCAGTTTGCTTTAGAATAAGATATGCTCCAATAAACACTTAAAGGGGTACTGGAGCAGTGACTCAGCGATTACAGCACTTGCGTGCCATGTGCGAAGACACATGTGGAGCCCCAGCACTGCATACGTACACAACAGTATCAGAGCAACAAAAGCCACAAGAAAAACTAAATAAAATTGAATCTCTTTCTCACTGTCCCTCTCTCTTTAAAAAAAAAAAAAGAAAGAAAGAAAGAAACGCAAATCATGTTAGGTGAGATATCAGAAAATTTTCTGCCAAAGAATACCAGATAGCCACTGTTTGCCCTCAGGAGTCAAAACATTGAATGGGGCTAAGGATGCCACCCAGTGCTAAGAGTACTTGCATGCTGTTTGTCTAGTATGCACAAGGCCCTGGGTTAATCTCTAGCACCCCTCTCCCCCAAAATGAAAAGCATATTTAGTAAACACTCTGTGTTGGTGGTGGGTTTAAGAGTACTTTGGTAGGGGCTGGAGCAGTGGCTCAGCGGTTAAGGCGCTTGCTCAGCAAGCGCCAATACACAGTTTCAAACCTTAGCACCCATGTATGTGACTAAGTGTTTCAGCAACAAAACCCATATGGAAAACTCAATAAAAATTGATTCTCTGTTTCTCTATCTCTCACTGTCCTTCTCTCTTAAAAAAAAAAAAGTACTTTGGTAAGCAAACCCAGACATTGCCTCTCAGTCTGTGAAGTGGAGCACCATCTGGTGAGAAAGACAAATTCAATTAAAAAATTCCATAAGTACAAGTGAGGGAATAATTACAGACTGGGGAAAATGCTAGGCAAATGGTCCAAAAAAATCAAAATTCTTTGACTGCAAAACAGGGGGACCCAATATAGACTGGGAAGGGACAATCAAGGAAGTTCAAGGAAGTTTACACAAGAATATGAATCTTAAACCAAAGGAAGTAGAGGAGCTAAGTGGAATTGTAGAAGAGGGTGGTGTGGTGAAAGGGTGGCATGGGGAAGAACAGGCCATGGGGAAATAGCATGCGCCAGACAGAGCAATCTCAGGAAGAATGGAAGGCAAAGGTAGGCAAGGTCAAAAACAGTAGGGCCCGATGGACAGCACAGAGAATTTTTACCTTTATCCCTTGAATAGTGGGAATACATAGAAGAGTTTTAGAATTTAATTGAAGAACAACATAACACAATAAACTATACAACTCTTAAGCATACACTTCAATAAATATTCATATATGTATACAAACTCCTTAGCACACAGTTCAACAAATATTCACATTGTGTGTGTGTCACACATGCTGTGTATCACTCAGATCAAGGTACAGATTATTTCTATTCCAGAAAGTTCCTTCATGTCCCCTTTGAGTCAGGATCCCCCACCCACCAGGAAACCACTATTTCTGACATTTACTGCCAGATTGTTTTTGTCTAAACTGTTAGTGAAATCATACAGTTTATACTTTTTGTTTAGTATCTGACTTGTTTCGTTTAACATTGTGACTATAATATTCACCTGTAGTATTGCATGTAAAAACAATCTTAGAAGGATTTGACTGGGAAATGAAACAAAACTTAAACCTTAGTAACAGCTCTTAACTCCTGGGTTGAGTTGAGGACTGTGGTTACTGGAGTCTGCTGTGTATGTGAAGGGATACCTACATATTTGCTCATCCCTTAACTAGATTTTTATATTCAACTGAGGATCCCTTTTCCTGCTTTTCTCCCTTGCATGGAAATGTTTCTTCCAGAAGTCAACCACAAATAGAGTTCAGCCCAGTTTTTTGTCTTCCTTTTGTTTCTCTAGGACATACTCAAGAAATACTTGCTCAGTGAGTGACCAGACAAGCTCTTTGGAGGAAAGATTATTTCATAGAAGTAAAACTATTGTTTTAGCTCAAGCACTGAAGGAATGACAGCTCTCTCTTTAAATATATGTGTTTAAAGAGAACACATATATATATGTACACACACACACACACACACACATAGAGATTTGTTTTGCCAAGAAAGTGCTCTACTGCTGAACCACCTCTCTAGCCAGTTATATATTTTTTAAATGTATCTGAATGGGCAATGGAGTTGTAACCTTATAATACTGTCTTCCTCCAAAATTCTAAGATCCTTAAAATTCTATGAATGAGACCTGATAGTGGTAGTTTATTTGCTTGGCCTTTATAATCTTTCCCTACAACTGCAATGTTTTTTTTAAAAAAAAAAAAAGTCTCTTAGCTGTATGACCTTGAAGGTAAGGAATGTGTAACCATCAAAAACAACGCCCTTACCCGAAAAAGACAACTGAAACTGCTTTGCAAATGACAAGGATTGTTGTTACTATAAAATCTTAGCGGTGATTTTGTTCACTGAAAAGGTATTATCTTTAATACTTTCGGTTTTACTGTGTGTGAACTCTGTGATTGCTTTAATCAGCATGTCAAAGTTCATAATTTATATTTAAACACAGAGACCCTTCTAAAACCTCTACACTGGCTTTTTGGGTGACTATTAAGATAATTAGTAGGCTGGGCCTGGCAGTGCATGTTTATAATCCTAGTTCTTAGGAGGTTGAGGCAGGACTGCAAGTTTGAGGCCAGCCTAGGCAAATTAGGGAGACCCTGTCTCCAAGTATAAAACAAAAAGGGCTGGGGATGTAACTCAGTGGTACTGCCCCCCCCCGACCCCCACCCAGCCAAATATTACTCTTTCACTCTTGCATGAGGTAATAAGTTTCTCAGTATGTTTTTCTCTATTTCTTCCCTTTTTAAAATGTAATTTTATTTATTTAACTTTTTTTTTTTAAGAGAGAGGGACAGTGAGAGAGAGAGAGAGAATCGATTTTTGTTTAGTTTCTCAGGTAGCTTTCATTGCTCAGACACTCAGTTGTGTATGTGGTGCTGGGGTTTGAACTCGCGTACTCGAAACATGCCAGGGCAAGCGCTGTAACTGCTGAGCCACCGCTCCAGCCCCAACTATTATTAATTTTGATAGCAGGGATTGAACTCACGGGTGCCTAACCACACCCCTAGGCCCTTTTCTTTGTTATTTTTTATTTTGAGACAGTCTCCCTAAATTGCTGAGGCTGACGTTAAACTTGTGATCCTCCTGCTCCAGCCTCCTGAGTCGATAGGATTACAGGCTTGCATTACTGTGCCCAGCTAAAATGTAATTTTAAAGTAAGTGATGAATTCGTTCTTCAAAGTATAAAAAGATGTGGAGTGAAAAGTCTCTCCCACCTGTCTTCCAATCCTTTTCTACAATCAAAATTGCTAGTCTCTCACTTAGGCTTCCACAAAAGTTCTGTGCAAATATGTATATATTTAACTGTATTTTTCCCTCTTTTTTGCTGCAAATATTAAAGTACTGTTCATCCTGCCATTTTGTTTTTCTTAGCACCTAATGGAACTGCTTCATCAGAAAAATGGAAATGAGTACCTACTACCCCATATGGTTATTGTGTAAAATAGATGAGTTAAAATATGCAAAGCACTTAGAAAATGTTAGGCATATTATGACCATTGTATTCACTTTCTATTGCTACATAAATTTACCACAAGTGTAGTGGTTTGAAATAACAGCTGTATATTGTCTCACAGTTTCTGTAAGTCAGAAGTCTGGGCAAGGCTTAGTTAGATCCTTGCTCAAGGGTCTCACAGGCTGAGGTCACGGTGTCATCTGGGCTGAATTACCACCTGCAGACTCAACTAGGAAACGATTGTTTCCATGGTTTCTGAAATTGTTGGTAGCTGTGGAACTCCTGCCCCCAAGCTTGCTGAAAGCCAGCCATGGGAGAGAGACACTCTGCTGGTGGGTGTCTAACCTTAGGGAAAGCCTAGCCCTTCCTTTTTGAGATATAATGTACATATCACAAATCCACCTTTTTAGAATATATAATTGAGTGGGCTTTAATATTTTGTTCAACTATCATCACTATCTAATTCTAGAGGGTTCCCCCCTACCCCAGCTCTGGGAATTGGACCCAGAGGTGTTCTACCACTAAGCTAGAAAGCCCCAGTCCATTTTTTTATCTTGAGATAGGGTCTCACTAAATTACCCAGGATGGCCTCAAACTTGCCATCCTCCTGCCTCAGCCACCAGGGTTGCTGGGATTACAAACCTGTGCTACCACGTCCAGCCAGAATATTTTCATCACCCCAGAAAAGAAACCCTGTGTTCATTAGCAGTCAGTCTGCATTCTTCCTTTACCCTAGCCCCTGGTAACTACCAAATTTTTTTTTTTTTTGTATTTCTGTGGATTTGCCTGTTCTTTCATATGAGCAGAATCATACAATATGCAGTCTTTGGGCCTGCTTTCACTAAGCGTAACATTTTCAAGATTCATGCATGCTTCAGTACTCCATTTTTTGTTGTTGTTGTTGTTGTTGTACTGGGGAATTGATCCCAGGGGTGCTTTATCACTGAGCTACATCCCTAACTCTCTCTCCAATTTTAAAAGGTTATTTTAAAATAATGTACCATTGTCCAGAGTGGACAGAGACATAGTCTAGTACACAGAGCAAGCTTCCAAAATGCAAGTTACACAGTGAAGCAACTTAGCCTGAGCCACAGCTCCTGCGTTGTACTAGATAACAGTAAACTCGAAGATTAGCAGCTGTAAGACCTACCCAAAAATCCATACTAATAAGAAAACCCACAAGTGGGCCTGGACCTCACAAAAAGAGGATAAAAACGGAGGCCTGCAACCAAGAAATCTGGAGACATACTCCACAATGGAAGCACATTGACATTGGTCCTTACGACCATTGCATGCCGCCTCTCCAACCCTTGCAACCCGCTTAACCTGCCATCAAACCCAGCAACTCCGCGCCAGAGTCTGAAGCAGCTGGCTACACTGAACCCAGCAACCTGGAGAGCGCCTGATCTCAGCTCCCTGGTGAGTGCCTGCCTGCCTGATTCTTCAGCTCCCTGCAATTTGACCTCTGCTCCTGGAGAGTGCCTGACCTGACCTGCCTGACGAGTGGTAACCATGGACATCACACCGATGCTGGTGAGAGGACTATGAGCTTATTCTTCCTTACCTATTGCCTTGAGCTTATTACATTAAGAATAGCCTATAAACGGTGTGTAATTATTAGATTATGTGTGCTATGACTAAGATAATATACGAGTGTGATTTGTAGTGTGACATCCCTTGAGAATTGTGATATTAATACCCTCGAGTGCTGTGTTAAATAAAGAATATTAAAACGGAACTTGTCTCATTGCATGTCACTACGTGCAATCTCTGAGAGAGTGGTCACCTGCTGGCGTAGATATCTGCGCGGCCACTCGGGCCACACTCCCGACAACCATTTTCTCTTAACCTAGCCCTCGTATTTTATCCTTTTAAAACTATTTTGACATGTGTTTTTACCTTAACTATTTACTCAATTAATTTACACTCACTTGCCTTCGATTCACTGAATTGGTTCAAATAGATTGAGCAATCCATAAATTGCTGTTAAGCAGGCGTGATTATCCCAAGACGTGGGAATTCAGCTTTCCAGATGCCTTTGGGAATGCTCTTTAAGTTGCAGCTACCTGCTGGACTGCGGTTTTACATAATTATTGCTTTTGGTTTATCAACTCCCTAAGAGCAAGCTGGCCTTTGGGAATAGAGCTCTGGGTTACAATCCTGATTCAGGGGTTTGAAGATCCGGAGTACAATGTCTGTCCTTCTGTTTTCTTTGTTCCTAAAATGCATAAAAATGCAAGGCTGCACTTAACCTAAAATAGCTAATGATGACGAAACTAAAACGCCCTCTAGTTGACTACCAAGTTTTTTTTAAGAGAGATCTACAACTTGCCATATTTTTAAAATGTCAGTTTTTTTTTTAAAGTACATATACTATAGAAAACTGAAAAGGCCACGTGGTGGTGGGGCGGACACCATTTCAAAGCCAGCAGCCTCTCAACAACAGGTCGTAATTCTACCCAAGGCTCCCAGGAATTCAGCGCCAGTTCGCGCTACTGGGCCTTAAGGGACGAGAACGTCGCGGAGCGGAAGGAGTCGTCGGTTACAATGCAAGATGTGGAGGGAAAGGCAGGGCGCCGCAGCCGTCTTCTAATCCCCTCTCCAGACCTTTTTCCGCACACAAGTATTTCACAAAACCGTGATCAACTAGCATCCACCTCTCCGAGTCCTGTGGTAGATGAAATAATTGCGAGTGGAGGAGGCGGTCTCTTCCCCGGATGGGCGACGCTGGGGGGTCCAAGCCGACCTAGCCGCCGGCGCTGCAGCGTCTCTCCGGCGCCGCGGGGACTGACGCACGCTGCGGGCCAAGGAGGCGTCGAGGCACTCGCCGGGCGTAGCGGTCGCCCCTTTTGGCGGGCTCGGGCGCCCCAAGGCTCCGCCCCCCGGCGCCGTACAACCGCACCCGCAAAGGCGGGTACCGCGCTCCCATTGGTGGAGCAGCCCGCGAGATCCCGCCCCCTCGCGGCCCCGACGCGAGCACGTTGAGTGGCGGGGGCCGGCTTATAGGACTGCCCGTGCGAGGAGCGGCGTCTGGGCCAGGGCGGCACTTTCGGTGTCCGCTTTGAGGCTCCCAAGAAGCTGCTAAGTCGGAAACGCGGTCCGCGGTCACGGGGGGAAGGGAGTGGGTGGGCTGAGAGCAGCTCGGCGGCGAGGCCGGCCTGCCGCCCCTTCCCCCCACGCCCGTCGACCTTGTGGGCAGAAGCTTCCCGCAGCTCCTCACGCCGGCGCGATGGCGACCGCCCCGGAGACGGAGGCCTCTCCGCCGACGGACGCGAGCTGGGAAAGTGGCGGCGGCGGAGACGACGAGATGAAGCAGACGCTTCCGGACCTTGAGTCTTCCCCACAAAATGGCGGCGGCGGCGGCCTCACCATCGCGGAGCCGGGCGGCGGCGGCGGCGCGGGGCCTGAGGAGACCGCGGCGGCCGAGACCGCCCAGAGCTTCAGCCACGAGCAGCCTCAGGACTCGTCAGAGACGGGCGCGGCCGCTCTGCCGAAAGGCCCCGAAGAGCCCGAAAGGCCTCTTAGGAGGAGTTTTCAGATCCCCAGGAAGAGCAGAGAAAAGAAAGGTGGTGCCTCCCTTTCTCCCCAACCCCTCTCTCTCTCTCCTCTCCATCTTTTCATTAGAATCTGTTTCCTCTTCCCACACCCATCCGAGACACGTAAACATGCACGCAGCGCCCGCCGCCTCCCCTCACTGCCACGGCCGCCCAGCTGCTGCGCTTGGTGCGAGAGGAAAGCGGTGCAACCACGCTCCGCTGCTCCCCCTCTCCCGGTGGAAGTTGGAAGTAGCTCAGGTTTGAAGCTTGTCGGTAAAGCTGCAGCTCCCCGAGAGGAAAGATGGTGCTCGGCGCCCCTCCTTTCCAACCCCTGAAGGCAGAGAAGCTGATGTGTCCTCCTAAAGATGCTTCTGACAAGTCTCACTGTGGAAATAGCCCGTGGCCATGGATTCTGGGGCTTTCTCCAAGGCCACTGCGTTCTGAGGACCACAAGTGTTTCTCCTTATGGAAATTCTTCGGCTATACGTGTCCACTTGAAATTTGCTCGATGTCAGCGTCTTCCCTTATTTAGAAATCAGCATTAGTAGATGTGATCCATGCACACTGCTGTTTTCCATCACACTTCATTTCCATATAGGTCTTTTCCTGTCCTTGAAACATCAGTAGGTCTTGTAAAGTCCAAACATAGTGTATGACTTTTCTGGTATTTGAAAAGAATGGGAAGGTAGGTTCTTGGTGCAGTAACTTCCCTATGGGGGAAAAACTGAGAAGTTCATTTATGCCCAGTAGTCCCCAACTTGGTTTTGAACTTCAGATTAGACAAGTCCAGGCTTAGTTTTTCAAACCAGTATGGAAAGGGTTACATTAATTACGTTTACCTTTTAAAATCGTAATGCCATATTGTAAAACTTACAATGGAGATAAAAGTTAGTGTTTCCTGTTAGGAGAGTATTGTTTTTGACTGTCCAATAATTTTGGATATTCTAGACTTGCTGTAGTTACTCATTTTTTCCCCTATCCAGTTATTCAGTCTTATTGCTTGCTATAGACTAATAGGATTTTTTTAATTTGAAGAAAGTTTTTTTGTCATTTGACTCGATGAAGATGTAGAATCTTGACTGAAGCATTGTGCGAATGTATAACCAGCTCCATTTGCACAACTGGAATTGTTAGAGCCTTTTTGTCAGTAAACTACAGATGAAGTTCATTTCTGTTTGGATGACAAAGCCAAGTAAATCATTGGTGTGGAAACCATGTTGACAAACATAAATTTAGTCTTTGTTGACATGAGGAATGTTGGTAGAAATATCTTTCAATGTGAGTTAATGTAATATTTTAGGATGTAGGTTAAGAGGAACAATTCTTTGTGTGTTTAGGTAAGATGTGGTAATAGCCAACATGAAAAAAATTAGATAAACATACGAAATTACCAGTTGGTTGAAAATAAGTTGGAAGCACATTCAAATGGGCTCTGATTATGGGGTTAGGAGGTAAACACTTCTTTTTCTCCAACTTGATGAAAGCCTTTTGAAGTCTACTTATTACATTTTAAGTGCCAAAGAATATGAACAAACCATGATACACTTTTACCTTTTGTTGAAACTAAAATACAGAAGGCGCTGTAGTTGTTTTTAAACTAGATAAACAAAACCTAGAAAAAATAGTGAAATAGACTTCACTTGAAAGCACTTTTAAGTGAAAATAATTGAATTCAGAAATACAAATCCTGAATGTTTTCTCCCTGGAGTCATTTTGAGGGGAAGCTTATTTTCAGTTTTTCATTTAGAAATAAAAGATTGTTACTTTTGGGCTGTAAGGGCGGTTGTGGGTAAGGAAAAGACACCGCAGTGGACTTTTCATGTTTAGTGAAAACAGGTTATTTAATAGCTTAATACTTATGCATTGAGCAGTATTTGTTCCAAATTAATAGCAGCGTAAATAGAACTTTTAAGAATTAAATAAGTAGCTATTTTACCACCATGGATTTAAGCTGAGAGAAGTTAATGTTTGAATTTCAACTTTTTATTAAAAAGTTTTTCAGAAAGAGTGCAGGTACTGCTAGTTTCTCATTTCCAATATCTGGAAGACTTGAAAGGTAATGGTATCACTGTGGAAATTGGCCAGGTATTGTGGTCATATGAGTCTCTATTTTGAATATTAGATTATTTCAGTAGACAAGTGTGCTTGAGCTTTTCAGTATCAGAATAAATGGTTCATTTATATTTTACTATCACAGACCTTTGCGACTATGCTTTCCAGCAAAATTTAAGAAAAGGACTTAATTTTTTTTTATACACCTTAAAGGTAAATACTATGTAAGTATAATTTGTTGCCTTTGAAAGTTCTTTTCTTGCTGGGCTTGGTGGCACATGCCTGTAAACCCAGCAGCTTGGGAGGCTGAGGCAGGACAAATGCAACTTCAAAGCCAGCCTCAACAATTACGAGATCCTATCTCAAAATTAATAAAGGGCTGGATGGTTAAGTGCCCCTAGGTTCAATCCCCTGTACCAAAAACAGTTATCTTCTTGATTTTTGACAATAGCCTAAAACCTAAAGTAGCACCATTTATATTGAGTTAATATACGTGGTAAACAATGTAGTTCTTAATAAGTTATGAACCTTGTTTTAAGCACTTACATTAACTAAATCTTAGCAATCCTATTTGTACAGATGAGGAAACAAGTATTGAAGTAATGTCACACAGTGGGCAAATAATAGAGTTGGAATTTGAACCTAGCTGTAGAGTAGTTAACCCACTACTCAACTGTGTAACAAAAACTTGTTTTTGGTATAATCTGCTTGAGGTGAAATTTTTTTTTCTTCTGTTAAATTTAGAAATATTCAGCATGTATTCAACCTTGGAGAATTTTAGTTGGAGAAATTGCTTACCATAAGCATATTTAATCAGTATTGACAGATTAAATGACCTGTGGACTAGGATGTATATATTTTGTTTGTGTGGTGCTAAGGATTGAACCCGTGATCTCATGCATGCTAAGGAAGTCCTCTTGGCATTGAACTACATCTTCAGCCTTACTGTGCTATTTTTAATATGTATTGCATTCTTTTTTTTCTCCTCATTTTCCGGGCTGGGGACCGAACTCGCAGCCTTGCGCGCATGCTAGGCAAGCGCGCTCTGCCACTGAGCTAAGTCCCCAATCTCATGTGTTGTATTCTTTATTGGTCAAGCCATAAAGAGGCATTGTTCTTATGTTTAACCAAAGTGTAGAATTGCATTTTGTTAAAGATGTTTACCCATCATCATCATCCTAAATTGAGTAAGTTATCAAAATTAACTCTTAAGGGGTAAATTTATTTGATATGATTTTCCCTCCAAAGTTCTTGAGAAGTGGAATAGTGATGGTGCACTTTCTGGAAAATGTTAATGTTTTCTGTAGGGTATAAGGAAGTCTCAAAAATTAACTGATGCTCATATACCAGTTTCTGTACAGGTTTAGTTCAGGAGATGTGATGGCCCATTCTCCCTTCCAAGCCCCTCCTTTTCCCTCAAGAAATTTGCAGTTGGTCTTTTAAAACCAATGGGGCCATATTGGGTTGGGTGTGTTTTTTGGGGGGTGGGGTGGCACTAGAGGTTGGAATCAGGGCTGCCCATGAACTAGGAAAGTAAGTGAAGTAATTGCTCTACCACTGGGCTTCATTCCTAGCCTTTTTTTAAAAAATTTGAGACTGGATCTTGCCCAGGCTATCTTTGAACTTGTGATCAAGATCCTCCATCAGCTTGCCAAGTAGCTTGGATTACAGGTGTGCCATACCTGGTCAGCCAACTTCTTGAGGAAGTTTACATTGTGTTTTAGTAGATGGATATGAATGTCTGCTTTCTGAGAACTATAGATCTCTCAACATAGAAGAAATCCTGAAGTGGAAAGTCTAGACAGAACTTAGTCATCAGCATAAAACATTTGGTAGATGGGCTGGAGCGGTGGCTCCGTGGTCATGGCTCTTGCCTGGCATGCGCGAGTATGTGAGTTCAAACCCCAGCACCACATACAAAAAAAAAAATTTTGGTAGGTGCCTATAAATTGTAAGCAATAGAGATAAAAATTTTCCTTGACTTGTCCTCAGCTTCCCAAAATTAAGTATCATACTCATACTGGTTTCTCTTGATCTCCATCCTCCAATGTATCCATTCCAAATTCTGGACTATGTTCAACCTTGTTGATTTGCAGATGAAAGACCTATTCCTAAAGCATTGTGTCTGTAATTTTTAGACTAAAGAAGAGTAATTTTTAAAAATATCTCATTTTATGTTTATAAAAGTAAACTTTCTGCCTCTGTCAGCTTCTGAAATTGAATATAATTTTTAATTTTTGAACATGTTACATATAATTTTTAAAAATTTGGTAATATGGGAGTCAGGAAATTTGAATCTTAATTTCAATTCTATATTTCCTGTTCTGAATTATAAATCTAAGTTTATGTTCTTCTAAATTTGTGTTCTTCAGTCTCTTAAAATACATCTAGTCATCAATTTGTCAGCTGGGAAACCTTGTATGATCAGAATCCAACTTACATCTTTGTGATGTACTTTTAATTGAAATCAAGCAAAGTTACGTTTGTGTGAAAGAATGATCACTGCTGCTGTTGACCTTTATAAATCAAAGGAGTATTAGTTATGACTTATGGCACTGTCATCTCTGTAGGTAAATCAATATTAGAATAAGATTTGAAAGAAGACACATAGGAGGATAGAAAGCATATTATAGAAATCAGGTTCTTTTGTTCTTTATAACTAAGTTCCTATGCCTGAATGTCCTATGTGATTGCCTGATCTATTACATGAGAAAATAATTATTTTTCCAACTCTTGACCTGATTGGAGATTACGTTTCTAATCCCCACACATGCATCTTTTGTTTTGCTTAGAGTTTGGGTGCCATGGAATTTGAATTCCACTTGCACTGTTCACAAGTTTGTTATCTTGGGCCAAGTCAGCTGTTACCTGTCTCGGTTTTATTTGATAAATGTACGTTCTGAACTTCATAAGGTGTTCTTGATGATTTAATGGGATAGTGCATATAAAGCTTAGTATCTGAAAAGTGGTGACAACCTAGTGATGATTAGACTCAGTAACTCAGAATCCAGAGAATGGTATTTTGGATACCTTCTTTAAGTGAAATGGATAATTGAGGCACTCTTTGCACTTCAGTAGTCACACAATTATTTATCATTGTCTCAAATGATGTCTCATAATTGAGATTATGATAACATACATGTTAAAAGAAGTGTCAAGATACGTTGGTAGATCATTTACAGTGTTGAGATCTCTTTATTAAGGACATAAAATAGACCACCAGGAAATGTACCTTCTGAAGATGAACTTGATTATGAATTTCTAAATTGCCAATACCAGCTTATAAAATTTGGTATTAGAATAGATATAGCATAATTTTATTTTTGTAGGAATGATCATTGGGAAAAGAAAGGGAAATAACTAGTGATGTCATTGAGGCATTTGAAATAAGAAAAGCCTACAATAGGTATTTATTGTTAAACTTAAAATCATACTACTATATGTTTTCTTTTGCAATAATTTATTTCCTTGAGTTTTCCTGAGTACATCTGCTGTAACTGTATAGGAGTTGCTTTGGAATGAATTGGAAGCTAAGTGGTTTTTTGTTTTTTGTTTTTTGTTTTTTTTTTTTTTTTTTTTTTTTTTTTTTTTTTTTTTTTAGGAAAATTGGAATGTAAACTTCTTACATAATTTATTTTTACTAATGATTAGTTTGGTGAAATAGTGTTGAAGTAGCTTAACTAAAGATGTGTTTTGTATAGACCATTAAAATGTCACAGGGAAAAAAGTCATAGAAATTTGAAACCATGTGATGCTTGTTGACAATTAAGTGAAATCACTAGAAACATAAAAATTATACATAAGTTCAGCTTTGAAAATGAAACTATTTTGGATGTGAAAGCCTGTTGACTTCCACATGCTGCTTTCCTTGCCATACTTTGTAGGAGATAGTTGTTATAGAAATCAGATGTTGGCTTATCCTACTGTATTTTATAAAACAAATTTTCAGTTGTGATGATATGTTTATCCTATCCGCTTTTCTGAGTTTTCATTTTTTTTTTTTAAAGAATGAGCAAGAGACAAAGAGTTAATTTTATTTTTTCATCTGGTTTTTGTTTTTCCTCCACTTAGTTGTGTATGTGGTGCTAGGGATTGAACCAAGGTCCTTGCACATACCGGGCAAGCACTTGAACTGCTAAGCCAATGCTCCAGCCCCTTTAATTGCATTTCTAAAACCATGTTAACTTTATTGCGTTGTGTTTGTGCAGGCATGCCATCCCAAAGCAGGTGATCATTTGCTTTATATATGTACTGTAATTGAAAACTACATTTCTTTTTTCTTGGCTATACTAGGGATTGAACCCAGGGATGCTCTACTGTTGAGCCATGTTCCTACTCCCACCCCCCTTTTTTTTATTTTAAAGAGGGACAGTGAGAGAGAAAGACAAAATCAATTTTATTTAGTTTTTCATTGCTATGAAACTTTGTGTATGTTGTGCTGGGGTTTGAACTCTCGTACCGTGCATGCCAGGCAAGCTCCGTAACCGCTGAGCCACCATTCTAGTCCCCCTTTTTAGTTTTTGAGACAGGGTCTCTCCAAGTTCCCAAAGCTGGCCATGACTGAGATCATCCTGCCTCAGCCTTCTGAGTGGTTATGATTTAGACATGCAGCATCCCTCACGCCTGGCTTGAAAATTACCTTTTTACGACAATTCTTTAATAATACATACATAGTTTGTTAATAAATATTTAATTTGACATTGTGCCCTTTATAGTTCACTAACAATATATAGAAAATAAAGTATAAGTTAGCTTTCAGATGGCATACTTTTTTTTTTTTTTTTTTTTTAAGAGAGACAATCAATTTTTAGTTTTTCATGTGGCTTTCGTTGCTCTGACATTTAGTTGTGTACATGGGTGCTGGGGTTTGAGCCTGTATACTTGTGGATGCCGGGCGAACTTTGTAACTAACGAGCCACTGCTCCAGCCCCCAGATGATATACTTTTAAGAGTATATGTACAAATGGAACACTTTCATTAGTGGTCTGAGTGTTTTGATTGACATCTGTTGACCCTTAATAGTGTTTTGGGGGAATAACGAAGGTAATGAGTATAACAGTTTCCGTTAATAGTTCTTTCTACTAAAGTAAGTAGTTCCTTTTAGTTTGGGGAAAACTGGATATGTGTAGACTGGATGTTTGAAATTGATAAAGTATTTCATGTATAAATTGGAAATCTGAGATTAGACTAGTAATCTCAAAGAATAAATTGGATATTTTACTTGAGCATTTTAAGAATTAAATGGGATATGAAGTAGTTGAGAACATGGGGAACAAAAATTTACGTTTTTTGTTACAGATGGCTGTGTTCAGTTTTCCCATGCATTGTCTCATACATAGCATGTGTACAGTGTATAGCACATATAGTGGTTATTAGGATAGGTGGAGTTGTCCACTTTACATGAAAGAGCTGAGCTGTTTGGTTACTTATACAACAACTAATGCAAAAACCAGTGTATGGTTGGTCTGGTGTTTGTGCTTAGGTTTGAATCAAAGGACCGTGAGAGAAAGAGACAGAATCAATTTTTATTGAGTTTTTCCACATGCCTTTTGTTGCTCTGACACTTAGTTGTGTATGTGGGTGCTGGGGTTTAAACCCCTGTACTCTCACATGCCAGGCAAGTGCTGTAACCGTCAAGCCACTGCTCCAGCCCCAGAGGACCACATCTTAACATTTTACTGCGCTGTCACAGTAAATTTTCTACTATTATATGTTGATAATACAGCTATTGAATGCAACATATATGTTACTTAAAACTTTAGTACCAGTAGCAAGCACTTTATTTTATAGACACTTCTAAATTTTTAATGTCTTCATTTATGGCATAAGCATTTAATTTGCTGAAATAATATATTCCTAAACATAATTTCATTGTGACATGAAATAGTTGAGAAAAGTCAAGTACATGGATAGGTTCTAAGCAATTTAGATTGCCCAATGTAGTATCTATCCTTAAGATTTGAAAATTGTACTTCCTTGTCTATGTGTAAGGCCAGATCTTCATTGCTAATGGAACTGGTTAGTCTAAACAATTGGTTAGTTTTTCTTCTGTGACGTATTAAATATCTCTTACATGTCAATAAAATAACCGTGATGGTTTTTTCTTTCAAGATTAACAAATCCATAAGAATAGAACCTACATGTATGATGAAAAAAATTTTAAAATAAATGTTTTTTATTTTAGCACTTTTCCAGCCACTAACTCCAGGCTCTCGAGAATTTGAAGATGTTTTAAATATACTCCATTCATCTTACCTTGATCCAACTTCAGTAGCAAATTTTAACTACAAACGTGCTTGCTTGATACATAATGAGCTTTTGGAAAAGGAGGTATGTTTTAATTTGTACTTTTTGTAAGAGTCTTTTTAGGGCTGGTTAACAGCCTGGACAAACATTTTCGTTAGACATGCTAGCTTTTAGGAAGGGCAAATTATGTAAGGGTAAATAAGTTTTAAATGTTATTTTTTTTCCTCCTAAACATTGTTGCTATGGTATTGTCTCTACTATGTTAGATTCCTATTAATGTGAAATTATGTAAAATTTCCTGAAATGGAGTTTTTTTAGTATAGGGATAGTTTACTGTATGATTTAATGGTAAATTTGTAATACTAGTACTTCCTTTTTTTTTTATTTTCCCCCGTTTTGTGGTACTAGAGATTGAACCCAGGACCACTCTATGACCAAGCCTTCATCCCTGCCCCTTGTTATTTTTACACAGGCCCATGCTGGCCTTTCAGCCTCCCAAGTTACTAAAATTAAAGGCGTGTATCAAGCCCCACTTACAGTATGACTTTTTGCTCTTTGAGTACATAACAAATTTAATTAAATGCCTAAATTGGAAGATAATGCAATCATACTTTTTTAGGATATACTTTTTTTCCCCACAGTTGCTTGGTTAATACCATTAGTGGAAATTTTTACTGAAAAAGTATGAACAAAGAAGAGTTGAGCATATTAGAAATTTGTTTTATGTAAGATTTGATATTTGAATTTTGGTGTAGGAAAAGCCAAATTCTGAGGTAATATAAATGAGATATTTAGAAATAATTGACACGTATTGCTTTCTAATGGATGGGAAATGTTACTAAATTTATATTTTTAAATTAAACAAGTGCTACCATAATTTAACTTTGAAAGGATCCCTAGCTGGGTGTGGTTCTGTGTGCCTGTAATCCCAGCTTCTTAATCCCAGGAACTCAGAGAGGTAGGAGGATCTCAAATTCAAAGAAAGCCAGCCTCAGTAACTCAGTGAGGCACTAATCAACATAGTGAGACCCTGTCTCAAAAAGGAATGGGGAGGGACTTAAACAGTGCTTGCCTGGCATGTTTGAGGATGTGGGTTTGAACCCCAGCACCACATACACAAAAAAATGTCTGAGCAATGAAAGCCACATGAAAAACTAGTAATAAAATTCATTCTCTCTTTCTCTCAAAAAATAAATAAATAAATAAAAGAATGGGGATGTGGTTAAGTGCCCCTGGGTTGATTTGCTGGTACCAAAAAAAACAAAACAAAAATAAGGGATACCTAAAGGGCAATTAATGTCACTGACTTTTAGAGAAAATTAAAACTTCTTGTAGTTTGATTGGTTTCATAGTATAATAGGTATTAGTAATTTCATATGAAAAATTAGTCTAAAGATTACTATATTATTGAAGAGCTGTAATGGCCTGAATACTAGTATAAAGTCAATGTATGTTTTTATCTGAAAACAAAAGGCAAAAGTATGGGAAGACATAACAGTTCAAAGTACTTAAGTCACTTACTTTATACTGTAAATATGTGCTTGACATTGAGAATAGTTATAAAGAAATGAAACATTTTTCCTTGTCCTAATTGGTTGAGTTTATAGTCTGATAGCTGGTCATTCAACAGATTTTATTCAACTGTCTCCTGTATGTGACACCATGTTAAGTAAAATGGGAGATACAAAGATAAGTAAAGCATGAATTTATGATTTGTGGGAAAATTGGGGTATGGTAAATTAATAGAAATGTAGTTGAATCAACAAGCTAAATGCTTATTTGACTATTTTCTAAAGGTAAGAGTCAGTTAAAACAGGGAGAAAAGAAATTGGGCAAAAAGTACAGGGAAAGAAAATAATTTTTATTTTAAATTTAGGATTTCATGGAAAAAGTTCTGGGAACTCTTAAAACATAGTCATATGCTAAGGAGTTTTTACAGTTTGAATTTCATTTAGTTTACAGAAAAGCGAAGAGAACTGAAGTCTGATGGTCGTTTAGATAAGGAACTTTCAGAATCCTATGCATTTCTCATGGTTGATCGATACCAGGTGAGTTAACCCATTACAAAAACAATTGGAGGATGTTTCTGTTGTAAGTTATTAATTTTACAGTTATTCAGCAATAGATTCCATAAGTATAAATAACTTTATGGGTATATAAGTTAAAGAAATGATTTAAGGTGGCATAACATAATATTTGTTATAATCACATGTGCTCATTTTTTCTCTGACCTGTTTTCTTTCCCTAAAATGTGCTTGATAATACATTTTTCTTTATTAAAAAAGATTATCATTTATGTTGTTAGTGATAATGTTTGTTTTCAATTAAAGATGTTTCGGTAGAGTTACTTTCTTTTCAAATATTTTGCTATTTCTAATTCTCCAAAAACGGGATAGTTAAGTTTGTGAGAGACTGGAATTCAGAGTATCTGTCAGCCTCTCACAAATAAAGATGGATTCCAAGTATGATTACTTTGAAAGTGTAAGTGTCATGTTGATGTTTATTCATAAACTGTCATATAGATGTGAGATTTTCTATTGTTTAGAATGTATATGGTTTAGCAGTTTAGAATGTATTTACAAATTACCTTTTAATGTTTTTAATGTTGTGATTGTAAAATGAAGTGTTCTGTTTGTTTAGGTTCAAAGTATATGTGAAAAAGGATTGCAGGTGGGCCAGTCCAAAATAACAATTCTTGGCAGACCTTCCATGGGTAATTTTTTTTTATTTGTTTCATTTTTATTTACCTACTACTAAGCTAGATATTGAAAAGTATCCCATGGTTTCGTTACAGTCCTTGTAATTAAATAACTGTAGGCTTTATCATGTTTCCAGAAAAAGAGATTAGTTTCAGGTTCTGAACTGTATGAAACTTTGTTTCCTGTTTTGCATACCCCTAAATGATTGAAGGTTATTCTTTAAAATGTCTTATTCTAGTCAGTGATTTTTTAAAAATGTGATTAAATTCCTGTTATTTTTTTTTCACTTTCCAAGGGTAAAACAGCTGTCTGTTGTTGCACTTTGTTATGACTTTTATCTTTCGTTATTGGTTAGACATTTTGTGTTCATGCCCTACTTATTCAAATTCTGTAATTTTTCTCTGTTAGGTGTCTATCTTTCTAGGTATGCTGATTTATTGCAAGCCAACCCTTTGGAAGCTGGGGCAATGGGTGATGTTGTTATTTTTAAAATAATGAAGGTAATTTGAATTTTTTCATCTATCAAGCCATCCATTTTGGATTTTGGGGGGTGGTATTGTGAATTGTACCCGGGACGCTCTGCCACTGAGCTATATCCATAACCCTTTGGCCTCTAGCTTGGAATCTTCTTGCCTTAGCCTCCTGAGTTGCTGTGATTACAGAGGTCTGGATTTTAATTTTAGTCAACCCTAAGTCTCTCAGAGTTTGATTAAATTAAAAGTTAGTGCCTACTCATGTTGAAGCCCTCTCTTGCTAATATATGAAGAAACTTGTGAAAGTGGTTTGCTATCTTTGATCCAGGATAATCATATTTAATGGTGGTTTTCACTTCCAAAGAAAAGAATGAAGAAAGTAGGGCAATATATTATTAATATACTTTTAGATTAATGAAGTGTTATGAATAGTATTTCTATTAACTTGTTAAAATATTAATGTCACATAGTAATCATGTTTAGGTAGACACTTAACTTTTTTCTCTGTTTTAGGGTAAAATAAAGAGTATATATGATCCCATGGGTGTAAAAAGTTTGGAGTCTCTGTTAAATAAAAGTGCTTTGGACCCCACACCAAAGCACGAATGTCATGTGTCGAAGAATGCCTGTAGAATTACATCACTTTTGGCTTATAGAGCCTATGAGCTTACTCAGGTATGTTCCTGGAACCATTTTAATGTTATGACATTGTATCTGTTTGTTACCAAATCCTTCAAAATATCTCTCTTTCAGTTCTCTCTGCCACCACATCAATCTCTGGTTTCTACATATCACTGCTAGATTCTAGTGTCTCTCACTGCAGTGTGTTCAGTGTTTCCAAGATGGCTCAGAAACATACAGTGGCTCCTCAGACCTACAGGGTAATATTCAAACTCTTCAGTTTTCCCTTGTAGGCTGTGACCTCAACCTGGCTTTTCTGTGATCACTGCCTTTAGCATACAGGATTTCATTTGAAACCTTGGTTTTTCTGGTGCTAAGAAGAGGTGCCTAAAAACATTTACCCATCTTTCATGGTAAAAGATCAGTCCTCTTAAATACTTTAATTCATAGCATTTTGTATTATTGATTTGATATTTTCTATTTTTTTTAACAAAATACAAATGATTTTTTAAAGCTTTATTCTGGTATAATTGGTTTGTATGAACTACTCATTTATTTTTCACATTTTGATTTTTAATTGACAATAATTGTACATATTAATGGTGTACAGTGTGACATTTTAGTATATATGTACAATATGTTATCATATCTGGTTAATTCATCTTTTCTTTGTATTGGGAGCCTTGAAGCATAGTGACCTTATGTGCTGTAAAAGATTAGAAGTTATTCTTCCTGGCTGGAGAATATAGCTCAGAGTAGAACATGTGCTTAGCCATGTGACGGTCCTGGGTTCAGTCTCTTCTACCAAAAAACACAAAAACAACATCCAAAAGTGCTGTTCAAATGTACCTGGAACTCTTTAACTATCCCTTCCACTTCTCCCCCCCCCACACACCCATCCTAGCTTTCGTAACCGTTTTACTCTACTTCTGAGATCAACTTTATGTCTTCTATATGAATGTGAGACTAGTATTTCTTTGCCTTTTCTGTACCTGACTTACTTCATTTAACAGTGTCCTTTAGTTTCATTTGTTACAGTAAATGGCAGAATTTTTTGGTGTATATTCTTTATTCATCATTTGCTGAACTACATATATTTAAAAGTGTGATATTTGGTGAATTTTAATGTTATGCTTTTGTATAAGATTTAACTATAAAGTAATTATATCTTTTTAACAAACATGAAAAATGACAGGAACTGGGGATATAGCCCAGTGGTAGAGTGCATGAGATTCAGTCCCCAGTACGGGGGGGAAAAATGTATATCTCCAAATGAATTGTGAAAAGTAGTGATGCTAACCTACTTAGAAAATCGTTCTTTAAATTTTACTGTACTGATGTAAAATATAATTAATTCTTGCTCCTTTAGGAAGAATCTCAGTAGGGAAGACCTTTGGTAGGTGGCATATAGCAAGAATCTTACTCATCAGAGTCATCTGGAGCTGATTTTATTACCTTCTGGACTGTAGTAGTGTTGATAAATATGAAATACAATTATTGTTTTTTCTAGGAAGACTTGTAAGCTTGCTTTATGTTTCAAGAAAGTTTGAGGCTTTTTTTTTTTTTTTAAAGAGAGAGGGATAGTGAGAGAGACAGAGAAAGAGAGAAACAAATTTATTTAGTTTTTCTCATGGCCTTAGTTGCTCCAACACTCAGTTGTGTACGTGGTGCTGGGGTTTGAACCCGGGTCCTCGTGCTTGCCAGGCAAGCGCCGAAACCACTGATCCACTGCTCCAGTCCGAGGCTTTTTTTTAAAGAGCAGCAACATTATTGAAATTGGTAGAGGACTATGACGAATGCTGCTTTGTTTCTAAAAAACTGAGGCATTCTTTTAAAATGAAAATCACTAGTCTGCAAGTAAAAAAATCTTAGCCTAAAGAATGTGGTGAATAGGTGATAGGTCATAGGAAGGAGAGAGTCAGCTGCCTTTGTCACCTATGTTTATATAATGTCCTTTGCGGGTTTCTTTGAAGATGGAGTCCTGATTATTTTCCTTTTGAAATAATAAGCCAAATAGTAGTTGGGTTTGAATATTGTGGTCTTAATATTCTACTTTTTATATCAAGTTGGCTTTTCTGGACTGACTTGGGAGCTTTGGCTTTATTTGTAACATTTTTACTGGAAAAATTGTTGCACTTTCCCATTGGTCAGCTTCAAAAGTAAACTTTTGGAATGACTAGTAGTAAAACCCTGGCATCTGATACACTGTAGTGGAATATTTTATTTTACAAGATGAATATAAAGTATAAATTTTGTTAAATAAGCTGGAAATATATCGTCAGACAAAATCAAAGGTGGTTAAATGGTTTTTGATTCTCAAAAATCAAATATATTTCTACTCTGTACTAACTGCCTACTTAAATAAGTTAATTTTTTCATTTTTTTTATATTTAGTATTACTTTTATGAATATGGCTTTGATGAACTAAGGCGAAGACCAAGACATGTTTGTCCGTATGCAGTTGTGTCTTTTGCTTACAAAGATGATATACAAACTCTAAAGTTTGTACCTTCATCCAGGTAAGAGCAAGTTTAGACATCATCTGGACTGTTAGCCTATGCTGCTGAGTTAGATGGACTACTTTGATTCCTCTCTTACCCCCATTTTTAAAGAACTTAATTGGATGTTCAAGTGTTCATGATTTTTAATAGGTCAGCGTGAAAGCTGGCTATGGTATTGCATGCCTATAGTCCCAGTGACTCCGCAGAGTGAGGCAGTAGAAGTGCATATTTAAGGCTTACCTCATCAATTTAGTGAGGTCCTAAAGCAACTTAGCAAGATTCTGTCTCAAAAAAATAATAATAAAAAGGCTGGAGCTATATCAACTGAGTGGTAAGGCATCCCTGGGTTCGCTCACCACTACCCAAAAAAGTCAATGTGAAGGACAGAAGCATTTAACTCTGTGGAAATATAAACCTCATCTGGTTAAGCTCTTCTTTTTCAGTGTTAAAGGCTTGTGTAGTTGTAAATGGCAGTTTTATTTTAGTTCTTTTTGTTTTTGTTTTATTTTTTTAAAGAGAAAAGGATGGTGAGAGAGAAACAATTTAGTTTTTTGTGTGGCTTTCATTGCTCTGATACTTTGTTGTGTACGTGGTGCTGCGGTATGAATCCAGGTCCTTGAGCATGCCAGGCAAGCACCATGACCGACGAGCCACCGCTTCAGCCACTAAATGGCAGTTTTTAAAAGTAACATTTTTTATATTAGCTCTCCTGAAAATAAATTTCTACAAAACATATTTTAGCGCCATCTCAAACGAGTTCACTCACATTTAGTGGGGTACCTAGTCATTGCTAACTGTTGAAGGTTTCCTGGTGGTTCTGATGTTCAGCTACTGTTGAGTACTATTGATGATGATTATTCAAGCTGTAATTGAAAGTGATCAAATATAAAGCACTTGCCCCCTTTCCCCCCATGAGGTGATTCCACAATAGTTGTGTAGGTTGGTTTTTTGGTTGGTTGGTTGGTTGGTGGTTTTTCCCTGCAATGCTGGGCATTGAACTAGGTACTCTTCCACTGTGCTGTATTGCTAACACTTTTATTTTTTGAGACAATGTCTCACTTAAATTAACTGAGGCTGGCCTGAAACTTGTAATCCTTTTGCCTCAGCCTCCCAGGTTGCTGGGATTACACATATTACAGGTAGTGCCCACCCACAAAATATTTTAACCAAATGTAATAGTACATTTGTAGAGATGTAGGTGAAAAGGTACTTGTTTTCACTTTGCATTTCTATACATACTTACAACAGTGCATGCTATTGATTTAGAAATACCACTCTTGTAAAAAGCCACATGTCATGAAACATGTATTTTCAAAGTTGACCTGTTAAATCAGTTTTCTGGATCAAATTATTCTGTATTTTAAGCTATTTTGAGATGCAGCACTTTTTTCATGTCAGTGACTAAACCCTAGAAATCAGCCACATCTGTAAGTGCCAATTCACATGTCAACACGGTGGTTTTTAATTTTATTGTTCTATATTTATGATCCCCGTGATACGCATGTTTGTTGTAGAATTTTTTCACAAGTGATTTTTTTTTCCAAAAGAGGAGGACAGTGAGAGAGTGACAGAATTAATTTTTATTTAGTTTTTCACATGGCCTTCATTGCTGTGATGCTTAGTTGTGTACGTGGGTGCTGGGTTTGAACCCATGTACTTGTGGATGCTGGGCAAGTACTGTAACCATTGAGCCACTGCTCTAGCCCCTCATAAGTATTCTTTAGAAAGCATCTAGCACAGCCAGATGCAGTGGCACACACTTCTCATCCCAAGTACTTGGGCTGAGGCAGGAGGATTCTTGCCAGTTACAGGCCAGGCTGCACAAGTTAATGAGACCTTATCTCAAAAAAAAAAAATAATAATAATAATTAAAAAAATAAAACGAAGGATGTTGCCCAGTGCTTCAGTATTTGCTTAGCATGTACAAGGCCCTGGGTTTAATCCCCAGTGCTGCCACGCGCACACATGCGCGCGCGCACGCACGGTACAAACCTGGCATTTATAATTATGAGGTCATACCCCTAGAAATAGCAACTGTTAATTTTGTTTCCTCTTTGCTTCTATATCTTGTTGTCCATATCATTCCAAACAAACATTTTTTGAATATCTATATCTTGAATGTGTCATGAATGCTTTTTGCCTTGGGACACTGCATTCGTGATTCCTTCTTTTCCCCATTATCTGCATAGCTTTTTCCCCCACACTTCTGCTGTTCCTTAAAAAGGTGAGCTTCTCAGTAAGGTCCCCTACCCCTACTTTTTTTTTTTTTTTTTTTTAAATCCCTGTACTGTAGCTGGGCGTGGTGGTGCAGTCCTGTAATCTTGACAGCTAGGGAGGCAGAGGTAGGAGGGTCTCAAGTTGAAGCCAGTCAAGGTTATTTCAAAATAAAATTGAAAAATTCGCTAGGGTTGTAACTCAGCAATAGAATGCTTACCTAACATGTGAGGACCTAGGTTCAATCCTCAGTACCACAAAAATAAATAAACCCCTATGCCCTATATCTGTCTTCTCCATAGCACTTAAAACCATCATCACATGGTAAGTGCTATTCTTTTTGGTTTAACTCTTCCATTTGGTTATTGTCTATTTTTCATTAGAAAGCAGAGGCTTTGTTGTGTTTATTCTTATAATCTTATTACTTGGAGTTATGCTTGGTTAATAATGGAAATTTAGTAATATTTAATGAATGGTGAATGAACATACATATACATTGAGGCTGTTTTTTGTAGTCTTACGAAGAAGTAGCATTTGACAAGAGACCTTAAAGGACTTGTTCTAATAGATTTGGGGGGGGGGAATAGCTCCCTTAAATTTGGGCAAGTATGATAATATGATCAAAGTAAGTACTTTATGTTCTCTAAGTAGATTGGGATTTGCTAAATTTCATAATGAGTAATTGATCTTTGTTCTTGTAGGAAGGATTTATGTTCTGCAGTATGTCATTCAAACTTACATATTTAACTTTGCCATTAAAGTTTATGGGCTGTGCATGTGGCTCAATGGTAGTTAGTATATTGCCTATCGCTTGTGTGAAGCCATGGCCACAGAGGGGAAAATATTAAATGTTGTTACCAATCAGTAATGTTTTTCTTTTCTTTTTAAAAATTTATTTGTAGAACTAACAGCTTCAACACAGATAGAAACATAGGTAAGATTCTTATATTTCCACAGTTTTACATACATAGAAGATTAACAAATTATATTTCCATAATGAATGAAAATTTGCAAAGTATGAAAAAGCAGATGAGGCCATGGTATGATATAGCATCAACACTTGGATATCCAAGCATAAGGTATTCTGTAGCAAGCTCCTGCTTCAATAATAGACTAAAGGGTTTTAGCAGTTTGATTGAAAAGGGTAACTGATAAAATAGATTTCACAATTCAGCCTTTTAAAAATATTAGATTCATCAGAACCCGGTGTGGTGGCACATGACTGTAATGCCAACAACTTGGGAGGAGGAATCAAGAGGATTGCAAGTTCGAGGCCATACTGGGCACTTTGCAAGACCCTATCTGAAAATGGTAGATAAGAAGGGCTAAAGATGTAGCTCAGTGGTAGAGTGCCCTTGGGTTTAGTGCTCAGTTACCTGCCCCCCCAGAAAAAACAAGGTATTCATCAGAGGTTCAGGATTTAGAAGAGACAGAGAAGATTATAAACAATGTTGTTGTTATTTTTAATTTCATAATGCAAGTAAATGAATAGAGGATAAAGAGATGGAGGTCGTTCATTCAGTTAAGATTTAATATAATTTGTGTATTATATATTTGGGAAAAGCAAGAGTGTAGTAACATTTGTTTCTCAGCTTTCTGATGAGGACATTTAGATGAATTTGTTAAGTGTTAAAAGTGGCGTGATTTTTTTTTTTTTTTTTTTTAGGGGAAGATACCTGAAACTAAAATCTTAGTATTTGAACTTTTTTATGAATGGAAATACCACTTTTATGTTTGTTTTCTACATAAACCTTGTGTCCAAGTATTTTCCCTCTTATTTCCAGTAAATTCACATTTACTTGTGGTTATAAAGAGACTGAGCTACATCATTATTCTTTTTATTTAGATAAATTTAACTACACCTTGTGGAAAGGACAGCTTTTAAATAAAGGAAAGCTTCTGTCTTACATTTCTCTGAGGTCAGCCACTCGTGCATTTTTGCCTATCAAGCTGTAAGTATGTTACAAGTAAATAGCAGTTACAAAAAAATAAACAGTGCCTCAAAAATGAAAAAGAAAATAGTAGTTACTAATGGTTGATTCTGTTTTTTTAGCTCCCTCTTCTTTTTTCATATATTTTAATTGTGTTTTGGTCCATAAGAATGTAAATAGAAATGTTGGTTTTAATGTCAATTTAATAACTTTAGAAAGTAACTTGGTAAAATAAGTCCTTTCTGTTTCTTGATTTGAAGATGGAATAGTCCTGTGCATTTGTTAAAAAATTTTTAAGTTATTTGAAATCAGAAAAATTTTTAAAGTTTTATCCTTGTTATACGTTTTCTCATTAAACAGTTTGAGTGTAATAGACTTAAAAATGATGACTAGTTCTTTGTTGGAAAGAACTTTGATGTGAGTTAAAATAAACACTCAGCCCTATGCAACAAATATTAGAATAGAAGGGTCAAAAATTGGCTATCACCACAGTAAACATTTGGGCCTTTGTAAAGGTTAAGAATAATAGGTTGTACTTGAATGTATTTCATAAAATGAAAACTACTTCTCCTTTGTGGTTAGTAAAATTTACATTAATTAATAGGATTAGATTATGGCTTAAGAATGAAAAGTTGGTAACACTGGCCGGTTTATTTACCTGTGTATAGTTATTTGGGCATCTCCCGTCAAATCTTCTTCAGAACAAAGTGAGATATTAATGAATATGCTTTTCTTTGTTCCATTGTGTATGTGTGTGTGTGTCTGTCAGAGAGAGGGAGAGGGTAGGGGGTTGGGGGTGAAGAAAGATAACCCTTACAGGTAATGGGGGCTGGAGCAGTGGCTCGGTAGTTACAGTTAAATTTCTCCCAGCATGCGCGAGTACACAGGTTCAAACCCCACCATCCACGTACACAACTAAGTGTCAGAGCAATGAGAGCCATGTGAAAAACTAGATAAAAATTGATTGTCTCTTTTTCTCTCTCACTGTCCTTCTCTCTTAAAAAAAAAAAATATACAGATAATGTAAACATGCTTTTTTGCTTTTCTTGCAGTCCTGAGAAGTTAGATGTTGAAACAGTTATGAGTATAGATCTTCTGAAACAGAAAATTCCGCCAGCCCTTTTTTATAAGGAAACATACTTAGGTCCAAATGAAGGTAGAGTAATTTAATTTTACTAAAAGACATAAACAAGCAGACTTGATTTGAATATTTACTGTGTACTTTTTTTTTGTCAGTTTTGAAGAATGGAATGTATTGCAGCCTCTACGAAGTTGTAGAAAAGGCAAGAATTGGAAGTAACATGGAGAATTTACTGCAAAAACTAGAGAAAGAAAAACTTGTGAGTGAAAGGTTCTATAATATTCCTTGTTCTTATTTGAAATTACTTCAATAAGTGATCGTTAATATTTCAGTTTATATTTGCCTCTCAAAGCACCTCAAAGTCACTTTGTTGTTACAGTTTAACAGTATTTTTACTATGACTATACTTTTTTTTATATTGACACTAGATAGTGTATAAATCAGTCTTCCCATGAACTATCTGTATTTATACTTAGTGATTGTGAATATGAACATCAAGAAATATTTATTGTCATTTTCTTATGCAGGGTATACAGTTTAGTAAAGAGTGAGATAAAAGAGTGTTCTCCTAGACTATTCAGTGATGAATAAAGTTATTTAGATGCTGTTTGTTCCAGTAGACACAGCCTATTTGAAGTTCTAAAAGAACAAGAAACTTGTAGGTTGAAGAGATTAAAATCACTGGAATAGTAAAGTGTAGTAGGGTGTTAAGTCATGTCGCATCATTGAGGAACGGGTCAAAATGGGAGATTGGATTTGCTATTGAGAACA
Organism: Aplodontia rufa; assembly: GCA_004027875.1. NCBI lineage: Eukaryota > Metazoa > Chordata > Mammalia > Rodentia > Aplodontiidae > Aplodontia > Aplodontia rufa. The sequence goes on along the minus strand of PVKS010006527.1, from coordinate 35,952 downwards.
GTGGGTTTTGAAATTGGTTATTTTGTTTTGTGGTACTGGAGATTGAACCCAGGGACACTCTACCATTATATCCCCAGTCATTTTTATTTTTCATTTTGAGATAGGGTTTTTTGTTTGTTTGTTTTTAGAAATTTGTTGAACAATCAAACATGCTTCCAACGAAACAATATATTTATATTCTGAAAATTACATTTACACGTGCAGAGCACCCCCTAATTACCCACCCTTATCCCTACCCCCCTCCTTCCCAATACATCTCTATGAATGCCTTAGGTTGTATGTCATTACACCTTTTCAGGGTTTAATACATGAGAGTTGACCACCTTTTGCAATGGTCAGGGTTTAGCTTGAGCCTCCACAGATGAGTGAAGACATTTGACTCTTGATTGAGATAGGGTTGGCCTGGAGTTTTTGTAATCCTCTTCCTTAAATCTCCAGACCAAGTAGCTGAGATTATAGCCATGCCCCACTGAGCAGGCTTTTGAAGGTTTTAAAGGGAGTGAGACAAGGTTTTGAGTGCATATGCAACATAGTCAGATCTGTGTTTCTAAAGTCTACCTTCGTTACACCAGAGAATAAGCTGAAATAGAGAGAGAAGGTAGGAGACTAGAGGGTGATTGTTGAATGAGAAAGGTAATAATGAGAAGAGATTAAGAGATGGTTAGTAGTCACAAATCCAGTTTTTCAGCAAACCTTAGGATTATTCTAACTATAGTTCTCAGTGATAATAGGTCCATTGGAAAGGGTTGACTTTTTAATATTTTACTTTTTTTTTTTTTTTTGAGAGAGAGAAAGAGAATCAATTTGATTTAGTTTTTTACTTGGCTTTCGTTGCTCCAACACTTCGTTGTATACGTATTGCTGGAGTTTGAACCTGTGGCTTCGTGCATGCCAGGCAAGTGCAGTGACCACTGAGCCACAGTTCCAGCCCTGAACTCTTTCTTTTATGAATGAGACATCTTAAAGATATTTTATATTTTACTATAATATCTAGAAAAAAAAAGGTATTCTGGATTAATAGATTTTTGTCAATATATCATAGTAAGTCATTTTGCCCTGTTTTACTCTTGTCCTTAGGGAAATGCAATGAGAGGTCAGTTACTCTTTATAGGATACAGAGTAAGAGATATGGACAGGTGATACATATTTTTTGTTTATAAAGAGCTTCTCCAACTCAAACTCTTGCCTCCACCACTCGTATATCTTGATGAAGTACTAAGAATTAACTCCAATTCTTTGGATATAAATAAAATCGCTCCAGGAGCCAGTTAGTTAGTTCTATTGGACCTGGAGACTTCCAAATTCTTGGGTACTCATGAAACTCGTTCTTCCTTGAAATGTATACTCCTATAGAGAGAGAGCCCTCTAGTTTTCTTGGCACCTTGCGGTTTTACCTAAGAAACTGTTTTAGGCCCTGTAATAGATTCATATCCTTTTGAGTCTGACCAATCAGCTAGATAAATGGCTGCAAATGTATTTCTTAATTCTTAAGACATGTGAAGAGTAAAACATTTGTGAGGGAAATGAAAGCAAATAATGATCTTAATATCCTATATGTTTGTGTGTCAGAAACTGAGGACATTTTGCAGGACCACTGAGAAATTAAGGGATGTTTTATTTTCCCATAGGGAGTTTTGGAACTAAAGTAAAACTTAGCCCAGAGGTCCTTCCCTGTAATCCCAGCATCTTGAGAGGTGGAGATAGGAGGATCACAAGTTCAAAGCCAGCCTCAGCAATTTAGTGAGGCCCTATGCAACTTGGTGAGACCCTGGATCAAAATAAAATATAAAGGACTAGGGATGTAGTTCAGTGGTTCAATCCCTGGTGCCAAAAACAAAACAACAAAGCGGAATTATATTACTTTTTTTGGGGTGGTGGTAAGTTGATTCTTAAAGCCAGCGTTAGTAGAAAAAGAGAGATGTCCTTAAATTTGAGTGTTGTCTTTGCCTGAGCGGTCTTCTACACATCATCTAATATTTAGTTTTTCATGTGTAAGAGTGTTCTATATGTAGAAGTAGAATTGTTGTAAATTTTTGTTTAATGTATGTATATCTAGAAATAGAATTATTGAGTCATAATACATACATACAACTGGCTTTATAACACAGTTCCAAATTGTTTTAAGTGATTGTACCAATTTATATTCTCCAATACCAGTAAATTCGCATTGGTTCAGTACTCATAAAGTACTTTATAAAGTCAGACTTTGGAAGAAAATTACTAATCTGGTAGGTGTAAAATGTTATCTTACTGTGATTTTATTTTTTTCCTGAGATGCGAATTACAAATAAATTTTAAAAATTTTTTGGTAGTATTTAGTGCCTGTTCATGTCTTTTGCTTTTCCTCCCTTTGAGGTGCTAGTATTTTGTTATAAATTTGAGGAGTTTTATATGCTCTGGATATTAGTAGTTAACACATGTAGCTACATGTGCTACAGTTGTTTTCATAATTTGCAGCTTGTCATTTACTTCATTGTATTTCTTGGAAAACAAGTTTTCCTAACTTTAATGTAGTAGAATTTATCTTTCTGAGTGGCAAGCATTGCTTTTATTGTCTTTTAAGAAATCTATTTTTTTTGTTGTTTTTGTTTTAAATCCCAGGCCACATATAGATATTGCCCTATATTTTCTTATGAATACTTTATGGCTTTGCCTCTGATATTTTACATGATAGTTTTGTTTTTTCAGTGTTGTGTTCTTAGGAATCCAACTTCATTTTTCTCTAAATATGAATAACAAGTTCCTGACTCTTGCTGAATGACTAGTTCACTTATCACTTATTCTACTGATAAGCCTTGGTAACGAGATGAGGCAGTTGTCCCATTTTTTTCATGCTGCTTAGCAGTGATTTCTATTCAAATTCAGCATGTTTTTAAAACATTTTAGTTGCTTTTATTTTTTTTAAGGAAATTTTAAATCCAGTTGTAATTAGTGTGAAAATGAAATTTGAGAGAACTGACTTAAGATACTGTCAAATCCACAAATTATTTTTTATTCTTATCGTAGATTTTTAGGATATAATTGTTTCATTCTTTTTGTTAGATTTGTACGTAGCTATCTTCAGGTTTTTTTTTTTTTTTTTTTAAATGCTGTTGTTAACAGTATTTTCCATTTCAGTGCTTGTGTGTGTATGTGTGGTACTGGGGATCTAGTGCTTGGACCTTGTGCATATTAAGCAAGTGCTCTACCATAGAACTACATCCTACAGCTCCATTCGATACATTTTTTTGTTTGTTGTGTATATAAAATGAAGTTGATATTTATATATTGACTATCAGATCAGTATGAAGTTTGATATTTTTGTTATTTTTTTTTTAAACAGGGGTGTTTTAACACTGAGTTACATCCTCTGCCCTTTTTATTTTTATTTTGAGACAGTTTTAGTGCATTGCTAAGGGTTTTACTAAGACGCTGAAGCTGGCCTTGAACTTGTGATCCTCTTGCTTCAGTCTCCTGAGTCAATTACAGGCATGTGCCACTATAACTTTCTTTTCTTCTTTTTTGCAATGAGATCTTGCTGTGTTGCTTTGGGTTGGTCTCCAACTCGTATATTCTTGAGATTCTCCATTGTTAGCCTCCCAAGTATCTGGGACTAAAGGCACTTTTAGTCCTTACACTACTTTGTTACTGTGCAATCTAGGATTCTCTGTGTGATGTTTAGTAAAGTGGTGTTTTAGCCTGAAGTGGTAGAACGTAATCATAGCTTCTTGGGACACTGAGGCAGGAAAATCACAAGTTAGAGGCAAGCTTGACATTTCCTTCCTTTTTTTTTTTAACCAGAGATTGAACCCAGGGGTGCTTAACCACTACTGGGCCACTTCCCCAGCTCTTTTTATTTTTGGTTTTGAGATAGGGCCTCACTATAAGGCCGACCTCAAACTTGTGATCCTCCTACCTTAGCCTTCAGAGCCTCTGGGATTACAGGCTTGTGCCATTATGTGCAGCTGTTCCTTTCTTAAACATGAAGGGGTTTTGAATTGCTGTTTAAAAAATCTTTTTAGTAACTAGGTTTCAACAGAGAAACTGTTTCCAGAGAAACCAAAACAGTATGGTGGGGGGAGTGTGCATGTGTGCGTGCATGCGTGTGTGTTTGTATAAGTGAGGGAGGGATTTGTTATAAGGAAATGCTTGATGTGAGTGTGGAGGCTAACATGTCCCAAGATGGGTAGCTAGCAAGGTGGAGACCTGGGGGGAGTGGGTAATGGTATAGTTTAATCTTATTCTGAGACCTGAGAATTAGGAAAGCTAATGGGACAGTTCTAGTATGAAGGCTCACAGTGCTTCTCCAATTTTTTATGTAAAGGTTTTACTAGCTTCCCAGAATGAGCTTAAATAATGTTTCTTCTTTTTGCAAGATTTAGATATATGGTTTTCTTTTCATATCTATGGTAGATTACTGCCAGGACCCCCTATTAAGGTTAGCAAAATTTGTAGATACTCATGTCCCTCATATGAAACAGTTGTGGTGTTGTGTATAACCAGTGCACATCTTGCTGAATATTTTACGTCATCTCTGGATTGCTTATGATATCTAATACAATGTAAACGCTTTATAAATAGTTGTAAAGCTGTATCATTTACAGAATAATGAAAAGAGGAAAAGTGTATCCATGTTCAGTACTGAACACAGCCATGGTAAATTATAACCTTTATGGCACTAACTACATAGAAGAGGATGAGAACAGTGCTGCAGAGAGAATCAGGATGTGTAATAGTGGGGAGCTACAGTAGAGTAGTGCTTGGTATGAGTTGCAAATTTAAGTTTTGCCTTTTGGGGAACCTTCTTTTTCCCCAAATATTTTTGATCCACAGTTGGTTGAAACCATAGGTGAAGATCTGGTGGGTACAGAGGGCAGACTATATGTGATTAGGACAATCTGTTTTTTGTACATTGAGAAGTGCTTTTCTGTCTTTTGTTTATAGATGACTTTAAAGTATCCATTGATCGAGTGCAGTGGCACACACCTGTAATCTTAGTGACTTAGGAAGCTGAGGAAGGAGGTTCACTAGTTGAAAGCTAGCCTCAGCAACTTAGTGAAGCCCTACACAACTTAGGCCCTGTCACAAAGTAAAAAATAAAACTAGCTGGGAATGTGACTCATGGTTTAAGTGCCTCTTGGTTTAATCTCTAGTCTCACTCCTCAAAATGAAAAAAAAAAATTTAAAAAGCATTCATTCCATTTTAAACAGTTAAAGCTTTTAGGTTTTCTAATTTTTCTTGATCAGTTTTTATATTACACTTCTGTTTATTAGGAATTTATTTTCATTTCTTCTAAGTTTTCCAGTCTTTTGGGATAGAATCATTCATATAGTTTATTTTTAATATGTGCTGTGAACACTTCTTTGTTTTAGTCATTTTCCCCAGAGATTTGTGTGCTTTTTTTGGCCTTAATTACATTTTGTTTTTGACCTTCTTGTGTTGTATCTTTCACTATTTTATTTATTTTTTTGACATTTATTTTGGTGCTCGTGTTAGCATTTAATGGGAAAAACGTCAGTTTCAAGTAATCCTTTATTTGCATGGCACATGTTTTAATGTATAATATTTTCATTTTCATTCAGTTCTATATATTGTTTAGTGTTCATTATATTTTCTATTTTGATGTGTGTTTTAATTTCCAAGTAAATGCATGGGGATACTTTTTTCCTTTTTCTTTCGAATTTAATTGCATTGTATTAAGAACATGTAATGATTATTTGGAACATTGAGACTTGATATATATCAAGATCTGCGTGGTCAGTTTTTATACATGTTCCCTTTTCTTTGAGGGAATTGTATATTTAATTGTTGCATGCTGGATACACCATTCTTGGATTTGACAGGTATTTCCTTCTTATACCTGACTGCATTACAGTTTATTCTGAATCCTATTTTTGTTGAGAGGTCAGTTCTTGGTCCACGTATTGTTCTTTGTAGGTCCTAAGTGTGTTGTGTTTTGTTTCCTGGCTGTTTTTTTCATTCTCCTTTTTACCCTTTTGGTGTTTGGCAATTACAGTATCTAATGTATATTATTTATCCAGCTTGGCATATTTTCTTCTGTATCTGTAGATTTTTATCTTCGTTTCTGGAAATGTTAGCTATTATCTTTGTACTTTTTCTTCTCTATAGTTGTAATGTTTTTAGGAGTATGAAGCGGTGTATGTCAGACCTTTTCATACTGTTATCCCCATCTGCTAATCCTTTTTCTCTATTGTTTTTCTGTGCTGCATTGTAAGTTAATTTCATAACTATTTTCTACTTTAAAATTCTCTTTCTAGCAGTGTCTAATTGGTTTCATCCATTCATTGAGTTTCTAATTCCACAGAGACTTTTTCATTTCCAAAAGATACATTTGATTCTTTTTGGATCTGCCTGGTCATGTTTGACATATTTATTGAGTGTCTGTTATGTGCCAGGAGTTCACACAATGTAAAATTCACCATTTTTGTCAACCTGGCATATTCTGGACAGCAAGTGCTCCATCACTGGGCAATAAGTTGCCCAGGCTGCTCTCAAACTGCAGAGCCATCACCCCAAAAAGACCTATTAATCATTAAGCATTTACTTTCCATTTTTTCCTTCCTGCAACCATTGACCTACTTCATTCCTTTTTTTTTTTTTTTTTTTTTGTAAAGAGAGAGGGACAGTGAGAGAGACAGAAAGAGAGAAATAACTTTATTTAGTTTTTCACATGGCTTTAGTTGCTCCAACACTTAGTTGTGTACGTGGTGCTGGGGTTTGAACCTGGGTCCTCCTGCTTGCCAGGCAAGCGTTGAAACCGCTGAGCCACTGCTCCAGCTCCTACTTCATTCTTTATGGATTTGTATATTCTGGACATTTTATATAAATGAAATCATGTGATGTTCAGCTTATTTCCACTTTTGACTTCAAGTGGTTGCTACGAACATTTGTGTTGGTTGCTAGGATACATTTGTATCAGTGTTTTCCATTCTACCAATTCTACTTCTATAAATATCTCATAGTGGGCTGTTTTATATTTTGCACTGAATAATTATAAGTTGAAGACTGGGTCTTTAAATTGTGTTTTTTTTCCCCCTGCTGAGTTGCATTTAGTATAATGTATTTCCTTATAAGTTAGGGGATTTAAGGTTGTGAGCTTGGTGAGTCCAGTGGCACTTGCCTGTAATATCTGTGACTTGTTTTTCTGGCTTTAATTATTGTTACTATTTTTTTGCAGTGCTGGGGATTGAACCTAGTGCCTCATACATGCTAGGCAAGTGCTCTTCCACTAAGCTACATCCCCAGCCCCTATCTCGGTGACTTGGGAAGCTAAGGCAGGAGGATTACAAGTTGGAGGCCAGGCTCAGCAATTTAGTGAGACTCGATCTTAAAATAAAAAGGGCTGGGGTAGTTATAGCTCAGTGATAAAGCACTCATGGGCTCAATCCCCAATACCAAAAAACAATTAAAAAACTGTGAGTTCCTTGCGTACTTGGTTTCATATTGCCTGTAATGTTATCTGATAAGTCACAATAGTAATAAGACAGACTGGTAGAATGAAATAGGAAAAAACATAAGTTAGGTTAGATTAATATTGTTTTCCTAAGGGGAACAAACAGTAACGAATGATAGAAGTAGCAAGAACATAGGGGCCACCAGCATTTTTTCTTGGTTATGTTTTTTCTTTCCTAAGCTTCTCTGCCTTAGTGCTATTTTTGGGTGTGGGTTGCTGCTCTTCTGCGGGTTTCTGGTTACACTGGCGTTCCTTAAAATATAAGAATCTGTAGACCACCAAGCCTTTGAATTTTATAAAACTGATAGTGTATTTGGAGTGGGTGAGAGATTATAACATGTGACTGTTTTTTCTCAGCACAGAACATAAAAATCTTATGCTTTGCAACTCCTGATACCTAGGAGTTGGGCAAAAAGTTAAAAAGAATATAAAATGTAAAACACTTTGGGTCAAAGTATTTATGTCAAACAAAAATTTTACAGGTAGTCTATTTGTAGTTTGTTTTTTATTTTTTTTCAAGAGTGCGGGGAGAGTGAGAAAAAAAATCAATTTTATTTTTTTTTTTTATCTGGCCTTTGTTTCTCCAACACTCAGTTGAGTATGGTGCTGAGGTTTGAACCTCGGTCCTCATGCATGTCAGGCAAGTGCTCCAACCCCTATTTGTAGTATTGTAAGAGAGATATCCTGGGTATAAGATTAATGGTAGTCATAAGGCCCACTTAAATGTCTCAAGGGGTTGATACTACATGTCACTTGGCAATATCATGTAGCCTCGCCTGGGAATTTCCAGGAGGTGAGGCTATCTCAGCACAGATGGAACTTTTATAAGCCTTAAAACAGTTTCCCCTCGCTTAAAACTTTTTATGACAGAAATTACCTGGTTACTGACCTAAACTAAATACAGGTATTAAAAGGGGGGAAGGATTCTCTCAAGTTTGAGTGTGCTCTCCAGATGGAGAGTTCCCCTGGTCAGTCAGTCTTCTGACCCTTTTACTGTATTTGACTTACACTGTGCCAGCCTATTCCTGCTATCAGACTTTTTAAAGAGTGCTGCCAGAATGAACTGCTTGAGCATCAAATAGTATCTAAGAAATAATGTTGGTACTGATTCACAGGCAAATGTTGACCCTTGGGAAGCTGGTTAACTGGGACCACCTCAAACCCCTAAATATGATGCCATTTGCATTTGAGTGTTCAAACAATGTTTTTTTTTTTTAATTTTATTAAGTGAAGTAGTAGCAGTTACTTTTTGTACTTTAAATTATTAGTTTTTGCACAGATTTTGTTTACTGGCAATGTTAATGGGAATTTAGGTAGCATAGTTTTCTTTAGGAACTCAGATACTCTTTTGTGTGTAACTACCATGCTCTGTTCTTCATGTGTTTACTCATCCTTTGATTCAAAAAATATGAACTTTGTCAATAACCCTTGAAGTAAGTTCTTTGCATTAGATTGTTTTCATTCCCACTACTGTGTAGTGTTGTCACATCTTTGTTAGTGTAGTGTTGTCACATCTTTGTTATTGTTTCTTTGTTTGTTTGTTTTAAGAGAGAGGGACAGTGAGAGAGAGAGACAGAGAAAGGGAGAAACAACTTTAGTTTTTCACATGGCCTTAGTTGCTCTAACACTTAGTTGTGTATGTGGTGCTGGGGTTTGAACCCACGTCCTTGTGCTTGCCAGGCAAGCGCCGAAATCGCTGAGCCACTGCTCCAGCCCCTTGTTATTGTTAAAGAAACAACTACAGCTTAAAAAGGGTATGTTCTAAAAGACATTCTTCGCTAACTGGTATTCTTGTCTTTTTTACAATCTGATCCCTGATCTTGCTTTTTAGACTTATGCATTTATTGTAGTCTGTTCTCACCCTTTTGCCAGTCATAAATTCTGTATGCCTACAAACTGTCCAGTGAATTATAAAACTTGCCTTGGCTTATGATATTGCCTCTCCTGAAGTGTATTATTTCCCATGATCTCAGGCTATTGTCAGTGGTATCTGTCTTTCAGAATCTACTTTTGATGCACTCTCTTCCTTAACCATCTTATTACCATAAAGTATTTTTCCATTTTTTTTAGTAAAGACGGAGGGACAGAGAGAGAGAGACAGACAGAATCAATTTTATTTAGTTTTTCCTTGCTCTGAGATTTCATTGTTTACGTGGTGCTGGGGTTTGAACTTGCGTACTCACGCAGGTCAGACAAGCGCTGTAACTGCTGAGCCACCGCTCAAGCCCTATTTTTCCATTCTTATTGCTTTGTAAATCTCTTGGGGGAACTATTGTATCTTATGTTCTTAGTGGTATTTCATGTGTTCCTCTCTCAGTTACATGCTTCTTGTGATCAAGGAGCTTGTATTGCTTCTTTTTAAAGTTGCCTCTGGTAGGTCAAATTTCACAGCATGTGAAAGATTTTCATTAAATATGTGTGGAATTAGATGATATATAGCAATATATTTCGTTCAAGATTAGTCAGGGGGCTTAAATGGTAGCTCAGTAATTATGGCACTGGCCTGGCATGTGCCAGGATGTGAGTTCAAACTCCAGCACCATGTATACAATGAAATGTCAGAGCAACAAAACCCACATGAAAAGCTAAATAAAATGCTCTCTCTTTCTCACTGTCGTTCTCTTTAAAAAAAAAAAATAGTCTGAAGTTTTCCAAGGCAGTATTTCAAAGAATGTTCCATATCCACCATCCACCATTATAGTGCCTTGGCAACTAATGTCTTTTGAATTGATGAGGAAAATACTAAAAGTGTTTAGTTGACCCTTATATTTTGGGGAAAAACAGACCAAGTTGGTTTTACAGTTAATTAAGGGAATTATTTCAGTGATATTCTCATAGCAAAATATGAATTTGTTGGAATTCTGTCATCAGCAGAGAGTTGGTGGAGTCTTGATTTGTGGTGCTAAGTTTTTAAACTAATTCAGTAGCTATATTTCTTCTAAAAAGATGATTAAGAACCTTTTTCCTCTTGTACAATTAGCAGAAAGTATCTGCCTTTTGGTGAGTTAATAATAAAGTAGGTACAATTTTTTGCCTCTCCCAAAAATACAGGTTCTTGTTAAACCTTTGGGAGACCGAGGATACCTTTTTCTTCTCTCTCCTTATCAGATGGTTTCTCCATACGGTAGGTGGTTACTCTTTAAGTATTAAATTTTACAGTTAAAAAAATCATTTATTTTGTTAAATTGTTACTGAATTTTTCTTCTGTTTTTTTAGAACATCAGACGGTCAGATCTAGAATCCTGCACGCTTTGTTTCTATTTCAAGAACCTAGAGGCATAATTACTTGTAAGCTCTTTGAATATCTAAATCTAATAATATATAGATACCTACATTTTATTGAAAAAATTTCGGGTAACTTACTAAGCATTTTATTTTTCCTGCATCTTGTTTTGGAAAATACTGAGAAGTATTCCAAGGTATTAGAAATTTAAAACACTTAATATTTAACTTGATTTTTTTTTCTTAAAATTTTTCTGTGCTTTCACTGGTAAATGATAGTATTATTACCATGCTATACCGCTTAGCTTTGAGGGTTTTTTTTTTTTTTGAGTGAGTGTGTGTGTGTGTTGTGTTTGTTTTGTTTTGTTTTGGTGCTGTGCTGGGAATTGAACCCAGGGCCTTTTTAGGCAGACGCTCTACCACTGAGCTATATCCCTAGCACTCTCGAGGGTTTTTTATGATTATTTTTCTTAGTTCACTTTTGCATTCAAAGTTAATCAGAAATTTTGGCACTGATTTTAGAATTTGCCATCGACCCAAAGAATACACTATTGAATTAGGATGAGTTTCTCAGTGTGGCTACTAAGTCTTTGCATATCTCCTTATGAAGGAGAGTTTGTGTGAAGTTACAGTTGCCACTTTATGAGAGAAAAGACTAACATTGCTATGTTTTGCAGGATTGTTTTGTTAGGAATTAGATATTGCCCTCTTTATTTTTCATCATTTTGCTTGCCATCATTTTAATTGCCTGTCAGTGATAAGAACTGAAGACTTGGAATGAGTGGGTGTTTTTTTCCTTTAAAAATATATTCTACTCTTGGTGCTGGAGTGATTCCTCAGCAGTTGGAGCACTTGCTGGGCATGTGTGAGGACCTAGGTTCGAACCCCAGCACCACATACATAACTGAGTGTTGGAGAAATAGGGCTAGATGAGAATATAAGGTTGATTGCTGCCCCCCCCCAATGAAGTACAGTTCTTGTGAAATTATAGTTGCCAATTTATGAGAGAAAAGAGTGACATTAGTATTATTTGCATCTTAGGGTACATACTCATTTGGTTCAGCATTAATGTATAAGTATTGTTAAATTTCTTTGGCAGTGTTTAGGTCTGTATTTGATGAGCTTCTTGAATGCTAACACTTTTTGCTTTTGTTTTATTTACAGCACAAAAAAGCTCAACCAATGCAGCACCACAAGAGAGGCATGAGAGCATGCCAGATGTATTAAAAATAGCTCAATTTTTACAGTTTGCTTTGATTCAGTGTCGAAAGGAATTCAAAAATATAAACACTATAAATTTTCATTCTGTTGTTGAAAAGTATGTAAGTGAATTTTTTAAGCGAGGTTTTGGTTCAGGTAAACGAGAGTTTATCATGTTTTCATATGATTCACGATTAGATGATAGAAAATTTTTGTACTCAGCACCAAGAAATAAGTCTCATATTGATAATTGTTTGCATACCTATATTTTTCGGCCTGAAATGTATCAGTTACCTATTTGTAAATTAAAAGAACTATTTGAAGAAAATAGAAAACTTCAACAATTTAGTCCACTTTCAGATTATGAAGGTCAAGAAGAAGAAATGAATGGTACAAAAATGAAATTTGGAAAACGAAATAACTCGAGGGGTGAAACTGTTACATCTGGAAAGCAAAAATCATCTCATTCTTTGGATTATGATAAGGATAGAGTCAAAGAGTTGATTGATTTAATTCAGTGTAGGAAAAAAAATGTGGGTGGGGACCCAGACAAACAAAATCTGAGAAGCAAAACTGTCTTGAAGAGGAAGCTCGAGGACCTACCTGAAAATATGAGAAAACTCGCCAAAACCAGTAATATATCTGAAAATTGCCATCTGTACGAAGGTAAAATATCAGATTGCTCTTTGTATAACAACCAACCACCAAAAATACCGGAAATTAGCTCTGTTCTTTACAGGGTCTTCAAATTAAAGCCTGAGAGCCAAATCTAAATTTAAATTGTCTTATTTTCATAAAGAAAGTTATATTGGAATACAGCTATGCCTTTTGATTTATGTGTCTATAGCTGCTTTCATTTTAATGTCAGGTTTGGGACAGACTATATGGCCCATAAAGCCTGATATAACTACTATCAGGTTCTGTACAGAAAATATTTTCCAATTCTTATTCTGGTGTCTTAGATTTCTGAATAGTTTGGTTTAGGCTAATATGACAGAACATAGCTGCCTACCTACTAATCAGAACTCCTGTTCTTTTATTTATTTATTTATTTATATTATATTATATTATATATAAATGAATATATAAATTCATAATTAGGGGAAGACAACATTAAAATATTGGGTTCCTTTAGGATATTGCCTAATGAAAGGGACCCTTTGAGCTTTAAAATAAAATTTCTCAGATCTCTACATAATATTTTTTTACCCTAGGTATCCAGGAATATCTTTAGCATTTTCTATTTTTTCTTTGTTGTGTCCTTAAAAAAAAAAAATCTAAGGTTTTTATAGTAGTAGAGATTGAACCCAGGGCTTTGTGCATGCTAGGCAAGAGTTTGCCACTCAACTACATCCCCAACCCTCTTTTCTTAGTTTTGTTTCAGTTGATAGAAAAAGACAGGAATGGGAGATCCCAATCTAAATGTGTTTGTTTAAATATCACAAATAATTTCAAACATTTTTATCAGCTGTGTTTTTAGTTCTTCATAATATTAGTCCATAAGCATGAAATGTGTTGTTTTGCATTCAGGGACCTTTGAAGCAGTTTACATTTTGTGCTGCTATTGCTATACTCATTGATTGTGGCAGATCTGAATATTCCTATTACTGAATGGTTTTGCTCATCTTTTCAGATTCATTATCTCTCTGACTAGGTTGGACAGATCAGTGTCCTTATTACAATTTTATGCTCTCAATTTCTATATTTGTGTCCTGACTTCTCACTTAGCTACAGTATTTTACTTTTTATTCTTGTATTATCCAATACGGTAGTCACTAGCCATGTTAAGTTTGATTAAATAAAGATATCACCCATACCATTAGAGAACATTTCCATCATTGAAGAAAGTTCTGTTTGACAATGCTGTTTCTGCAGTGACTGAAGGTTTTTTTTTCTTTAGTCATGCATTTCTTTTTTTTCCCTGCTGTTTGTTCCTTGTCCATCTTCTTAACACCTTGGTAAACGTGCAGGCTTATTTCTTTGAGTGACTTGAGCATCATATTCTTTTTTTTAATTTTTTAAAATTTATTTTTATTAGTGCATTATAGTTTTATATAATGTTGGGATTAGTTGTCACATATTCCTAAATGCACACAATTCAGCAATATAATTTGTTCAATATCCCCTCCAATATCCCTGTACCTCCCTCCTCCTGTACCCTGATCTCTTGCCTTTCTTCTGGGACCTATATTGTTCCTAAAAAACCCAAATACAGTGACATAATTCTTATACCTATGAAGAACATTTTTTTATATACATGGCTATAGTATATAGACAGTGACATTTATAACAAGCATCATGTTCTTAATATCACTTTGTTAACTTATGACTAGTCTCCTGTTCTGTTCTTGGCCTTTCAAGACTTGTTATAGATTGGCTATATCCTGCTGTGCTTCCCACTATTCTATGTGCCCGTGGTCTTTGACTAATACTCAGTCTCTCCTTGGAAATATGAATTTTACTTCCACCTCCCCCCATCTACTTCTCTCAAGTTTTATATTATCACAGGTCAGATCTTTCCTCCTGCTTTTTGGCTGTTCTGCTTCTTGATGCCCTTCCTTCTCCTTGGCTTATGTTGTACTTTTGGTCTGTACTGAACCTGTTGACACTGGTACACACTGTCTAGCACCTGTGTCTTGAGAGTTTAAATGATTACTGTGTGCTAGGTACATTATGTGTTTAGACTCATTAAGTTCTTGAGTATAAGTCGTAATTTTCCTCATTTTGCAAATGAGAAATCTATCTCAGGTAAGTAAAATAATGTTACCTACAGAACATGTGCATGTGCCAGACTCCATGTTTGAACTCAAATAATTGACCCAAAAGTATTGTTCTACACTTTCTTGTATTTCTTAGCCTTGAACAGATAATTGACAGTAAATAAAATCACTTTTTTTTTTTTTTTGGTAATTGACTAGTTGGTTAAAAAAAAAAAAGCTGTAGATAAAAATTTACTTCATCAGTAAATAATAGGAAGGCCATGGAAGTCAAAATAGACCAAAAGATAAATACATAGGGAAAGAAGTAATGGATAAGTTCAACTAAAAGTAGTTACTCAGATTCTGATTTCTTGGTTTCTGACTTTCTTTTTATTACTAAAAGTAGAGATTTCAAAGGTGGATTCAAACTTAAAATGCCCTGCTCTTGCTGGGCACAGTGGTACACACCTGTAATCTTATCTGCTGAGGAGCCTGAAGCAGGAGGATTGCAAGTTCTTTTTTCTTTTTTTATTTAAGAGAGAGAGACACAGAATCAATTTTTATTGAATTTTTCACATGGCTTTCATTGCTCTGACACTTAGCTGTGTACGTGGGTACTGGGGTTTGAACCCGTCGACTCGCGCATGCCAGGCAAGCGCCGTAACCACCGAGCCACCGCTCCAGCCCGAATTGCAAGTTCTTGAGAACATCTCAAAATGAAAATAGTGGTTATGGATGTAGCTCCATGGTAAAGCACCCTGGGGTTCAGGCCCAAATACACAAAACAAAAACACCCTGCTCTTGATGGGGTGGTGAAGTCACTAACTTTCTTGAGGTATAATTTAAACACAGTACACATACATTAAGCACACATTTTGAGTTTCAATAGCTGTGTGACCACCACTCCAATATATAGAACATGTTCATTACCCCCCAAAGTTGCATTGTGCTCTACCATATCTACTGTTACTACAATGCTTTTTCCTATACATAAGTTTTGCCTACTCAGTAGTTCATTAGAATCGTGATTATAATTATGATTAGAATTAGCATGTACTCACTTTTATTTTTACCGTGGTGCATTGTATCCTTCCTAGACTGGAAATCCTAATATCTATTCGGGCTTTCTCTTGCCTCTACCCCAGCTGTAAACCATGTGACTTTTTGATGTCTGCTTTTTGCAGTTTTTAAATGTATTGTTTGTACACATTCAAATTTACATCTGCTTGTAACCTTTAACATGTTTGCTTTTGTGCATGATTGGAGATTTCGTCAGTATCTCTAATGTCCTAGCTTTGTTGTGAAAAAAAATTTTTTTCAGGGCTGAGGATGGAACTCGGGGCCTTGCGCATGCTAGGCAAGCACTCTGCCACTGAGCTAAATCCCCAACCTCTTTTGTTGTGAGTTTTAAATAGTCATTTTGGATAAGCCTTAGATTTTAAGAATGTTAGTCTGAGCATTAAGGACAAAAGCAATAGGTATGGAGAAAATAGAATTAAAAGTAATGGGTCTTTTTTAAGTAGATTTAAGTGTAATTTGCATTACTTAAAAGTTGGCAAAAAGTGAAAATGCCTCATCTTCAATCAAGAACCTAATTGGGGTTTTGGTGGCAGAGTTTAAGGTAACTATAGTGTGGTTATTAATAGTCTTCATATTTACGACTTCATGCATGAGCTCATTTTCTTAATAAAATGCTTAAATTATGCAAATATTAGCTTTCACTTAATAGTAATTTTGACCTTTGTCTAAAATTTTAGAATCAGTTACATTTATAAAACCTAAACCCCACTTGTTTGAGTTCTTGGCCATGTGTTATGTTTTAAGGTATATTTGATTTTTTTTAAAATATGGATGCCAGTTTTCAAACTTAACTTCAAGAGATGACTTTATTTCTTCCTCCCCAGAGTCTCCACAACACATTAGCTTACTTGGACATGATCCTGATTTGAGACAGCAGCAGCAGGATACCTCTGGTGTTGCTGACATCCATAGGCTGTTTAATTGGCTATCAGAAACATTAGCTAATGCACGCCATTCTGATGCATCCCTGACAGACACCGTCAACAAAGCCTTAGGATTGAGCACTGATGATGCCTATGAAGAGCTGAGGCAAAAGCATGAATATGACTTGAACTCTACCTCAGATAAGAAGGAATATGAGCAGCTGACTTGTACAAAAATCGAAAATGCACATTTTAAGGGTACTCAGAGCCCATTGCTAGAAGTTAATATAACATCTTTGAAGTATCCTGTTGCTGGTTCTACCAGTGAAGTAAGCATTGACCATAAGCTACATATGAAAGATGTAAGCATATGTCTTTTGGTTATCTTTGCTTTTGTGAGCATTAATGTCAAAGAGAATGTGGGTATCTGCTTCAGGGAGTGCTTTCTTCTTTCAGGAAAAACTAAAATGTTCTTTTGAGTAAAAGGTATTTGTCCAGGACAGTGCTTCTAATTTTTTCTTGTTAAAAAATAAGTACCAACGTAGTTTTTTTCCTTCCTGCTCTTGTAGGCTTTTTATATGTAGTCTAAGATTTACTTATGATAAAACTAAGGCTGGACAATGTTTATCAGAAATGGTATATTGGAACTTGGTTACATATTGTTTCATAATAACATTGAATCCTCAAAGCATTGTCTGCTTTCTGCTGGTAGTATCAGAGAACTCAAAGGTGAGGCAGATGAAAAGGTTGAATTTATTAGTGCCCCAGTGTAACAAATAAGGTTAGGTACTTGGTATTTCTTGTGCCAATGGGAATGGAAAATGAGTACCTACTGGGATTACCTCTGAAGTGATTCTTTTCCTATTAGGGCATTCAGTTTATGGTATATGCTTAGAATACTGATTTCTAGCTGGGAAGTATCCTTGCTTCCTTGAGTGGCTGCATTGCTGAGAACAACTCCAAGATGGTACCATATTCCAAAGGAATTATTTCTAATTTAATCTTTTCTACATAGAAGACAAATGATATGTAAATGTCCCCAGCATTTCTGCATGTAGTTTTGGTATGTTAGGAGGAAAATCCTGATAACAGGCTAAATCCTGATAACAGGCTTATGTGGGGAGGTATATAAGGTATGTAACATGCTTTGTTACTGTTTCCCAGTATATTACTGCAGTTGATAGGGGTATGAGCCTAATAACACAGTTCACTTCCTGTGTTTTATAATTAAAACTTAATTCCATTCACTGAGGTTTTGTCTTATGTCCACTTTTGAACTGTTGATGGCAGAGTTGAGTATGTAGTCTGCAAAATCTAAAATGTTGATGCTTAACTATAAAAGCTTACCAATCACTTCTAAATTAACATTAGATTGTTTTGAGAGGAATTGTTTTAATTTTGATACTAGAGTATAACTTTGCCATTCATTTGTACTGTTGATATCATTCATTTGTAATGTTTACATTGAATATTGTAGCTTTGCTGTGAAGAAAATAGTTCTTAACATTAAAATTTACTGAAAATAAAGCTATTGAATGTGTACTTTAATTTTTAGGATCCAAATTTAATTAACGTGAATAATTTTGAAGATTGCAGTTTGTGTCCCACTGTTCCCATTGAACATGGATTCCATAGACAGCAGTCTAAGTCAAATAATGTTGAAGAGACTGAAATACATTGGAAACTGATACCAATTACAGGTAAGAAAACATGTAGCAGGTCTTAGGTTTACTGTCTTTACTTAGGGACCAATTTCCTGAAGGGTTTCATCTTTTCTAAAGTCCACTCTTCGATTATTAGGTACTTCTCTTACATGGCTTTGACATCTTCAGTATCTTACTTTGAGCAGTATCGTGTTCAATTCCTGGTGGTGGTGTTATCTGCCAAAAGGCCTGTTAATAATAGAGGGAGTTAGGACAAATGTACTCTCCCTGTCAGATTTAGTATGCCAGACTATCAAATGAAAATTGTAGGCAGAAACTGAGTTTCTTACAAGGATGGAAAGGTATAGAGATGAAATCATGCTCTTTGGGCAGCCAGTACTTTTGAACTTATTATACTTAACTGTAATAAGCTGTCATTCAAAAAATGGTCATTAAGATTCATCTTTTTGAAAATTTTTTGATTTCTTAATATTGAGTATCTTAAATTGAATCGTCTTGGAGAATGAACGGAATGATCAAATGCAAATACCCTAAGAAAGCTTATTGAATCTTGGGACTCAAGAATAGTTTGGTAAATGTTGAAAGATTATCATTGTGCAATATTCTC
This sequence comes from Aplodontia rufa, assembly GCA_004027875.1. Taxonomy (NCBI): domain Eukaryota; kingdom Metazoa; phylum Chordata; class Mammalia; order Rodentia; family Aplodontiidae; genus Aplodontia; species Aplodontia rufa. The sequence continues at coordinate 17,163 of PVKS010006527.1, read as the reverse complement.
ATTTCTCCATGCAAATACACTCTTAATATTCCAAGTTCTTTCTCATCTTTGTTAAGTATTTTTTGGAATATTGGTAGGGCACATCTTTTCTAATTCTAGACCTTCATTTAACCTGAAAAGAAAATATAAACTATTCTTTGCTTAAAAAGTAGGCAGGCTTGTGACCTCAAACCTATGAGACTCCAAGGATGCTAAGAATGTCTGAAATTTGAGGAGTTTCCATGGTCTTCAGCACCATTTTCTACTTATTAAAGAGGTCAAGAACCCTAAAAGTGATGATAGGGAATTACTACTCTCTTATGAGCTGGAGTCATTGGCTTGAAGTAGTTGATTGACTTGATTGTCCTCATCATTCCTCGTTTAAACACCTTCATACTTGATGTTGAATGGCATTTGAAGGCACAGCAGCTGGGTGTTATTTCATCACCTGAGAGGAAAGGGAAGGAGTTTACCATTTCTGAAGGACCCTTCAGAAGTATTTTAGGCAAAAGAAGGAATACTTGGATTTGTTAGTATTTGGGGTTTTCTGAAAAGGTGTTTAGTAGGTGTCACTGGTACCTGAAGAGATTCTACAAATCTAATGGATGCTTTCCCTCAGGAGGGAACACAAGAAGCCCAGAAGACCAGCTGGGGAAACATGGTGAGAAACAAACACCAGGTGAGAAGGCTCACTTTGCTTCCAAATCTTCAGAATTGCTACTTGCATTTCTGGTTTTCTATCAGTAGGGCATTGCTTTAAGTTCCACTGTTTGCAGAAAGTTTAGCTAAAACCATGTTCATATTTAAATTATTAATTGAATTGTATCAAATATTCTTATTATAATATGTTCAGAGAAGCCACTGAATATTTATGGATTTTTTTTGTTCACCAACAGTAGATTCTCTCTGATAGGAATATTTGGGAAGACTAGAATGCTTTCCTAAACTGTTTTTGGAGAATGTCTTATAAGAAGCCATCTTACAAGTTTCTTTTAAATTTAAAAATACCAGGAGGTAAAGCCATTTATCTTTTAGGTATAGTATTCTATTCTTGAATTTTTTTAAACAAAAATCTTTTAGTTATAAAATTTCTACAGATAGTTTAAGAGATTAAAAACACTGATTCTAGAATATTCATAGATTATTACTGATAAGCTAGTTGCAGTGGAGTCTCCCTTGTCTGATATCTGAGTTCAGTTAGTTCAACTTCCTTGCATGATTACTGTGATCATGTTTTCTTGCTTAATTTGGTGGTCTTTATTATCATTTCCATTTTGTTAGATTTGGACTCTGAATTTTTTTTTTTTAATTTATAGAGGAAAAGCTAAATGACTTTCTTTGTAGATCTTTATAGGATTCCTTTGAGTATTAAAAGAAAAAGCTTTTAATAGTTTCCTTCAAGAAAATCTCTCTTCCTAGGAAAATATTTTTTTAAAAAAATCAGATGTACAACATACAGGAGGTGCACAATTTTAGTGTTCGGCTTATTTTAAACATGTGTATATGTACGTGACTATTACCCAAGTTCAGATGTAGAACATTTCCATCATTACAAATTTTCTTCTGTATCTAGTAAGTCTGTTCCCAACAAGTAATGACTTATCTCACTTCTTTTACCATACATCATTTTTGCCTGTTCTTGAACTTCAGATAAATGGAGCCCATGTAGCTCATCTTTTGTGTGTGGCTCTTACAGTCACCCTTATGTAAGGGTTTCATCCATGTTGAGCATCTGTAATAATTCTTTCTCATTAGGAGTAGCAGGCATCTTATTTGTGTTTCAAAATGCCTCATAGGCTTCTGCACTCCTCGAATTTGGGATACTGTATTCATATTTTATAACAAGAGTGTAGACAGTCTCAGTGATGTCACCTTTATTCCTACTTCTATTTACATAAAAGTCTAAATGCTTTATGGCATTCAGTTAAAAAAAAAGTGAATTATGTGGCTGGGGTTGTAGCTCAGTGGTAGAGTGCTTATCTAACACACGTGAGACACTCGGTTCAAGTCTCAGCACAGCATGAAAATAAAGTTATAAAAAGTGAATTATGGATATTAGTATGTATGGGTTAAGTCATTTATTGGTAAAGATAGTTTTAAAATGTTCTTAAAATCATATGAAGAAATTGGGTCAAATAAAATGAGTTGGTGATTTACATTTTAAATACGGGAAATTATCCATATATTTCAAACATTATATTTGTTTGAAAAAATTCCCTTTATAGCCCTTCAGGAATAAGCTTATTGGATAAAGGTAGTTATAAGTTTTGGTAGCAGGTATTTAATATAATTTTCATAAGTTTTTAATCAGTCTTTAACCCATTTGTTTTATAAGACAATTAAATTTTTTATTTGAATAAATCAGATGTTTCACATAGTACATAATTCAAGAAGAAATAAATACTAAAGAAAGTAAGTATATTTAGTTCAGTGGATTAATTACTGTTACTGATTGTTTTTTATACCCTTGCAGGTATTTTGTATACATACTAGCTCCACTTTAATGTTGTAGATTTAGGGATATTCATGGCATGGAGTATTCCTGTTTATAGAACTTGAATTTTCTGTTTTACCAATTTCATGCAGTTGTAATTCTTTCCTTGACTAGTTAGATGTTTTGTTCCCCTTCTACTTACGGAAGTGCGATTGCAGTAGTTACTGAGTGCAGTGGTTCATGGTAACCAAGATTGGTAGAGAATGTCACAAGCTTCTGCCAGGACTGTTTAAACCTTTAGAAAAGTGTAAGTTGGGTGGGGAAAATAAATTGAATTTTGGGTAGAAAGCACATGCTACTATACTTAAAACTTGAAAAGGGAGTTCACCATATCTTTTTAAAGTGCTGTAGGTTTGAAAATGTACATGAACTTTCTCATTTAGAGGTACCATTTATGTTACAGCAGCAATTAGGGAATGCTGACTATAAGGAAATGGGTCATTTTTAAAGGGTGAAATTATATCTTCTATAGGCAAAGATCTTGAACTTTTTTCAAATGTAATATTACTATAAATTTGAATATATTCCCTCCCACCCCCCTTTTTTTTTAAGATTGAGGGACAGTGACAGAAACAATTTTTATTTAGTTTTTCTTGTGGCCTGTTTGCTGTGATACTTCCTTGTGTATGTGGTGTTGGGATTCGAACCCGAGTACTTGCACATGCCAGGCAAGTGCCACAACCACTGAGCTACCGTTCCAGCCCCATTCCCTTGTTTCTTAAAAGTGGATTTAGGGTATTAGTTTTGAAATGTAATTTTAAAAACATCATGTTTGAATTTAGAATTTGAGGGAGGGAAAAGTATGATCTTGTGGCTTGAGCTCATTGTTGAGAATCAAAGGTTACAGCCCCTTTAGCATCAGCTTAACAAAACACCTCTTTATCTTAAATGGGATAGCTATCCTGATTTCCCTTGGAATTATTTTCAAACAAAATGGAAATACTTATGGAAGCACTATCAAAAAGTACTGTTAATGCAGCTATGAAACTTTGCTCCCTTCCTGTCTCTCCCCCCCACCCCCACCGTACTGAGGATTGAACCCAGGGGTGCGTAATTACTGAACTATAAGCCCCCCCACTTCCTTTTTCTTTTCTTTTCTTTTTTTTTTTTTTTTTTTTTTTTTTTTGATATAGGGATCTCACTAAGTTGCTTAGGTGCTTAGGGCCTTGCTAAGTTGGTGAGGCTGCCCTTGAAACTGTGATCCTCCTGCCCGAGCTTCACAAATTGGTGGGATTATAGACTTACACACCGTGCCTGTCCTCTCTTCCTCTCTTGAGGCTTTTTTTCCATGACAAAATTCCTAACATTGAACAAAATCACCATATGTGAGAGCAAGTCTGAAAGCAGATGAATTATCCTAGATCCTATATGATGGGTGATTAGTCCCACAGCAGTTTACTTTTCTTTTTTTTTTTTTTTTTTTTTAAGGGAAAGAGAGAGAAGAAAATCAATTTATTTTTCATCTGGTTCTGGTTTCTCCAACACCCAATTGTGTACGTGGTGCTGGGGTTCAAACTTGGATGCTCATGCATGCCAGGCAAACATTCCAGTGGGCTGAGCCACTTGCTCTAGCCCCCTTAATTTTAATATTATTTTGATGTTCTCATATTAAGGGAATTGTTATCACAGATTTTACTTAGCAAGGAATATAGGAGTTGAGAAAGCTGATGCAGTTGATGATCCTGATTAAAACATGTCAGGCTATGGAATGATAGGAAAGCACAAAAGAAGCAAACGGTTTGTGTTGATGCTAAAGAGATACTTTTTGAACACTTCAAAAGAAATGAACAGAGTTACTACTCTGCTTCCTGAAACCCAAAGACCTGCCCATAGTAGGGCACATAGGATATTAGAGGTGTTTATTTTACTTTCTGCTGTGTAATTACTTCTAAATATATATTTGACCTGATATCTTTTTCTTCTGATGTAAAAGTGTTTTCAAATATTATTTTCATGGATTGTTCTTTTAATAATAAACTCTTCCTGTATAGGTATGAAATCACCAGAAGAACAACTGGTGTGTCTGCCACCACAGGAGGCCTTTCCTAACGACCCCCGGGTAATAAGTAGACAGAGAAGTTCTGATTACCAGTTTCCATCCTCTCCATTTACAGACACACTAAAGGGTACCACTGAGGATGACGTGTTGACAGGTCAGGTGGTGACAGTGGAGGAGCAGTGTGTGCCAGCAGCAGAGCCACCCGCAGTGAGCGAAACTACAGAGAGAACAGTGTTAGGAGAGTACAATCTCTTTTCTAGGAAGATAGAAGAGATTTTGAAGCAAACAAATGTTTCATATGTCAGTAGAATTTCTACACCTATCTTTTCCTCACAAGAGAAGATGAAACGGCTTTCTGAGTTCATATATTCTAAGACTTCAAGAGCTGGTGTACAGGAGTTTGTGGATGGTTTGCATGAGAAACTAAATACTATTATTATTAAAGCATCAGCCAAAGGTGGGAATTTGCCTCCAGTCAGTCCTAATGATTCTGGTACTAAGCTAACATTGAATCCTCTGGAAAGACATGTTGTATCAGTTTCTTCAAGTGATATCAACAACAAACACCTCCTTGAGCCGCTTTGTAGTGATGTTTTGAAAGACAGCAACTCTAATGAACAACATTCCTCTTCAACATTGAGTTTAACTGAAGGAGCAATGAACCAGTCATACCATGCCACAGAGGTAATGGTGACTTCTGATCATACTGTACCTGATGATGCTACCCGGGAACCAGTAGAAAAAGAAACAACAAAATCACCCAGTGATATAAACATCTCTACCCAACCAGCTCTTTCAGATTTTATAAGCCAGTTAGAACCTGAAGTATTTAATAGCTTGGTTAAAATCATGAAAGACGTCCAGAAAAATACTGTGAAATTTTATATTCATGAAGAAGAAGAGAGTGTGCTCTGTAAAGAAATAAAGGTAACTAAATGAGAAGGTAAATAGTAATGCTGTGCAAACTTGTTTTGTTGGTCTGACCTCTATAAAACGAAGTTTAAAAAAAAGCTGATCTTATATTTTTATGTAATAGTTCAAAAAAGAATAAAAGTAATAAATTGAACTAAATTTAGTGATCTTAATGTCTTAGAATTTAGAATCTTGTTTTCTATGTGATTTTAAAGAGCATTTATAAATACTGCAAGGAGTTCAGGGTATATAGTTCGGTGGTAGAGTACATTTTGATCCCCAACACTGTCAAAGTCTCTGTATGCATACTGCAGATATTTGAAAACTGTTAATGCAGAGGTTTTAAATGGTATGTAGTTGGATTTTTAATGATGGGGAAGAAAAAAATACACAGTTGCCAATGTTCATGATGGATTTTAGTAGTCAGAAAAACAAAGTATCTAGGAATGACCTAATTTTGGTGTTTCTTAATACTCTAGCCGTGTCCCAATTCCCTATGCCCCTTATTAATCAAGAAACTTGATGATCCTGACTTAACCACTGTATATCTTTTCTGCCAGGGCCATAGAGTAGACTTTTAGGGTATTTGTTTAAATACTCACCTTTGTGTGTTTAAATATAGATAAAATTCGTAAACAGTAGGTATGTAAATGGAATAGTGATAACAGTGGTTTAATATTACTGATTAGTATTCTAACTTGAGGGGATGCCTTGGGTTTTAAAATAAATGCTTGTTCCCATTTATGAAGTTGACTTATGGCTGAAGTTGCCTCCTGTTAGAAGAATCAGAGGAACAAGTTAGTGATGTTCAGTCCTTTATGGCCCAGAAACTCGGTATTAGTGACAAGTGACTAACCCTCAGCATGTTTCCTGTTGTATCCTAGTGAAGATGTGAGGCACATGTAAACGAAAGATGATGTGTGTGCTGGGTTATGCTTTCCTTGCTGAATCCTTGTGGTGTCTTGGGAAAATGAACACAGACTTGGTTGCATTTTTGTCATATGTAGTTTGAATGTAGAGGTTCTTACCTTTCCACCCTGAGCATCATATTCCCAAGCATAGAACTCTTGAGCATAGCTGCATATTAGTGTGGGGCTAGGTGAGAGAATAGGCTGGGTACAAGGGCTGGGAAAGTAACTCAATGGCAAGAGTGCTGGGCTCAATCCCCAGGACTGCAAAGAAAATAAATAAGAAACCTGTGATAATGAAAAAACAGAAAAAAAGTCAGGAACTAAAAGGCTACTTGGAGAATGACTGGACATATTTCCTAATGTGCTCTGCATAAACTCCACTCCCCTCTTTTTTCTTTTCTTTTTTTAATGGATTGTAACATTTATGTGACATTTAGATTGAGGGGATAGGAAATGCATTTCCTTATGGAAATGGAACACGCTTATTTATGGAAATGGAACAAGCATAGAAAAAATGTTATTAGCATTATGACTTTAGAATAATTGACTGCTCTTTAAAATCTGATAGAAAATCAGGCTGGAACTTTTACTTTCAGTATCTTTTAGATAATTTTCAGCAAAAACGTTATAGGAGAGAAAAAGACAAGGAATAAAAATTTAAACTTGTAATAATTTCTCTGCTTCCATTGTTTTGTTACTGTATGATGTAGTCTTGTGAATATAAATTTGCATTTAAAGCTCCCTAATATTAAAAAGACTGACCAGAAATTACTACTAGGCATGTTAGACAGTAATTTATCTTTTCATTAAGCTAGACTGAGATCTGCTTAAATGCTTCAGAGCTTAGAATAAAATCAGTGTAGAAGCTGCTGCTTTTGTCTAGGGCTATTTTAAAAATATCCTCTTTGGGTGTGACACTTTAGGCAGCTTTCCAAAGAGCAGTAAACTAGTTCTCAAGCACACTGGGTTTTGATTATGGCTATTTGACCAGCTGTGGTGGCCTTCAGAAAATTAATTTCTCTGAAGTGAGGAACGGTACAGGATCCTGCAGTTGGCTTTAGAGTTCAGGATTCAACCAGCAAGCAAAGAGAACTCTACATGGACTTAACTGCCTGTGTCCTGTGATAGATAGTAGTACTGTGCTACCAGCATGGAGGGAGGTTTTATTTTTTTTTTATTTTTTTTTTTTCACATTTGTTAGAAGTATATAACAATACAGGATACAGATGAGGGGGAAACATTGTCAAAACAGTAGCAATCAATGTGTATAAACTTTGTTAACCAGGGGTAATGCTAACGCATAGATAAGCTACTATGGGTTTCATCTATTGCAATTTCCCCCAGAAAAACTCATGTGTTAAATGGGTATCTAGTGTAGGAATAACATCGGCTTCTGGGATGGTTCCCCCATCTTCCCAATCACCAGACTCCTATGAGTTCTTCATATACCCTCCCCCCTCCCCATCCCCACACCTCCAAGTTACCTAGGGAGCTTTCACCCCTGTTGCATTGAAAGTCATTCAATTTGAGGTTTTGTTAGGTCAGCCGTCTGTCCTACTGCTTCAACATGAATTCTAGTATCAACAGATGAGAGAAACCATTCGGCCCTTAAGTCTCTGAGCTTGAGAGACTTCACTAAGCATAATACTGTCCATCTCCATCCATTTGATTTTGAAAGCTATAATATTGTCTTCTCTGACGGCCGAGTAGTATTCCATAGTATATATGAACCAAAGCTTTTGTATCCACTCATCAAGTGAGGGGCATCTGGGTTGGTTCCATAATCTAGCTATAGTAAAAATTGAGCTGCTATAAACATTGATGAAGCCACATCGCTATAATACGCTGATTCTAAATCTTTTGGGAAAATTCCCAGGAGTGGGATAGCTGGGTTGTAAGGTGGTTCCATCTTTAATTTTTTGAGGATTTGGAGGGAGGTTTTAGAGGGGACAGTTCGCTTTGCTTGAACACGCTAAATGGCTAATTAGTATGTGAATAGTGTTGTACAGACGAAGTTCTGTATGAATGCTTTCTGACCTGTTGTGAATTAAATGAGCTTCAGTGGTGTGAAAGTGCTTCGAGACTCTGAAGAAGAGTATTATTGCAGACTAAGGGTATACTTAAGGAGATGGAAATGAAAAAGGGAGCAAGGAAGTAATTAATGATAGGGCTCTGTTTGCCATAATAGTGAACAGAGCTGGGTCTAGAATCTAGGCTAGTCCATTGTTCTTATAGTTCTGTCACTTCACATAGGTATTTACTTGGCTTTAATTTGCGAAGCATTCTAACATTATGAAAGTGTGTTTAACGAAGCTTAACCTTTTGATTCCTCTAAGAGTGGATTTGATGAGCTCTGAGGTCTGAACTTTCCTAGAATGAAAAGTTCTTAAAGGTCCTGGTAGTGAAGCTTACTAGTTTGTTGCGTTTTTAGCAACTGATGTTTATAAAAGGCTTTTTAATGTTGATTTAGTTGTTTTTCTTTAACAGGAATATCTAATCAAATTAGGCAATACAGAATGCCATCCAGAACAGTTTTTGGAAAGAAGATCAAAATTAGATAAACTATTGATTATTATTCAAAATGAAGACATTGCAGGTTTCATTCACAAGGTAGTCTATTAAGTCACATTCTCTACTTACTTTGGCTTATTTTTAATTCTTTCTGTGTGAGACTAAGTACCCTTCCATGAATTAGCTTGGAGATTTCAGTTCGTACCACTTGAAGATACTAAATTGCTGTACATCACATTTTCTCTATCAAAGTAGTCAGAACTAGTAAAATTACTGAATCCTTGAAAGGTAGGGGGTCTACTAAATCTTTTTATAGTCTCATCTTTTTTATGTCCCAAGCACCTATTTGTTCCCCTTCTACTTTGCTAAGCCAATCCCACTGTCCCTTAGATTTGGAGGTATCCTGTCCAGGCTTGTGAGCCTACCTCAAGTCTTGAGTCTTTCGTTGCTGTCCTGACACTTAGGCTCTTGTCTTTTTCTGAATTCTGACTGCATTCATGGGTTACAGACAAGTTACCATTTGTCCATTTTGTTTTCAGGTCCATTGTAAATTACGTAAATGATGGTTTATATATTGAGAAATAATGTTAGGAAAAATTTGATTTTTTTTTTCCAGATGGAATGAATTAAAATAGGTGGCCTATAAATCAGATTGTTGTATGTAGGTTATTTCACACTTGAGCCTATCAGTTCACTTCCTTATTTCTGTTTTCGATATTTAACAGGTACCTGGCTTGGTGACTTTAAAGAAACTGCCCTGTGTTAATTTTGCTGGCGTTGATAGCTTGGATGATGTTAAAAATCATACATACAATGATTTATTTGTATCAGGAGGTTTCATTGTGTCTGATGAATCAATTCTAAATCCAGAGGTGGTCACAATTGGTAAGGTTAATGCAGTCTTTTGGGCACGTAACTTATGTTTACCCCACACCGTAAGATTTCTCAAACTAGGGAGGAACTTGTGCTTTTTAATGGTATTGTCTGTTTATTTCATAGATAACCAGTATATGTCAGTCTTTTCCTGAGCTCTCATTTCCTCAAATACCTTTCCTATTAGTATTTTCAATTTTCTATGAATCTGGCATAACTGCTGCTCCACTTGGATTACTTCTAATATCAGTGTATTCTTTTTTCATGAGTAGATGTTATAGTCTTAGAGCCTGTTCAGAGGCAGGGAAAAGAATGAAAATGGTACATGAGAAAGTAGATGTGTACTATTAATTGAATTGAAAATGAACTTCATTATCTCAACAGAAAGCCTTAAAAATTTTTTGGCATTCCTTGAAGACCTTAGTACCCCAGAAGGAAAATGGCAGTGGAAAGTCCACTGTAAATTTCAGAAAAAGCTAAAAGAACTGGGCAGGTAAGATTTGGAAAAAATAACTGTTTTTTTTTTTGGGTTTTTTTTTTTTTTTTTTTTGAGATGAAGAGAATTTTTATTTTTTCATGTTTTTTGTTTTCTGACACTTAAGTTGTGTAAATGGTGCTGGGATTCGAACCTTGGCCCTCACACATGCCAGGCAAGCACTCTACCACTGAGCTGCTGCTCCAGCCCCCATGATGGTTCATTTTAATACTGTGTTTACATTATTTTTCCCATATTTGTAGATTAAACACTGTTGTTTTCACAGATCATAGCCACTGGTAAGGGAGTATAGATCTTGAGTTATTCTAATTTCTTTTTAAAGAAGGAATTGGTATTTAGGTAGATGTTTGCTAAGTTCTGGTTATGTATTAAGTAAAATTGGTTTAATCTGCAAAATGGATCAATATTCTTTCTCTTTGAAATGTATATTCCAACTTGATTGATCAGGCCCTCTCCTAATTAAAGGACTATCTTAGTTAACCTAATAAAATCACAAGTCTTTGGACAAGGATTAATCTCAACCTTATACAGAGATTGTTGATTAGGATATTTATGTATGTGCGTATTAATTCTAATATGCCTGGAAGTCACTTCACCTGTTTGTCACTAGTACCAGTCCACAAACATGGAGATCATTTGATTTGAAATGCATCATAGTATAGAGACTCCATAAAAAGTAATTATATACTAAAACAATCTCAAACTCTCTTGTATTTGTGTCAATCAGTATTTTCTAGTCATAGACTGGGACTTAATTTCTTGTAAAAATCTATTGACATTCAGGAAATTCTGGGTTAAGTAATTTATAGATATTTGGAGTTTTTTCACCTTTTAAAACTTAGCTTCCAAACTTTTAAAAATAAGTATAGGGCACATCTTTTCTGTTAGTTTTATAAACAATCGTATGAGATCTAAAGATATAACAGTTCCCTTACCTTCCTAACTGCAGGAATTAAAAAAAGTTGTTTTTCTTTCTTTTTTTTTTTTTTAAACAACTTGTTGCTTTGTGCCTTGCATTATAGAAATAGCTTATGGTTGTGAATTGTTTTGGGAAGATTTATACTTGAAGGTAATTAAAAACTAAAAGCATTAAAAATTAAGCTAACGTAATTATTTTAATTAGAATGAGTGTTTGACATTTTAGTCTAAGTAGTGAATAGCTGGGACCATAGGCCTTGTACCAAGAACCCATCCCTACCAGCTTACTTGTGGATTCCCTAATTCTACCTCTCTTCTAAGCATCCCTATATTAAGTGGTGAGCTAATAAGCAGTACAGTTGTCATTGTCTAATTGAAGATTTGTGGAAGTAGATCCAGATTCTGAACTTTGCTTAATTTCAGATTGAATGCTAAAGCTTTAAGTTTGTTGACCCTTCTGAATGTCTATCAGAAGAAACATCTTGTTGAAATCTTGTCATACCATAACTGTGATTCACAAACTCGAAATGCTCCAGAACTGGACTGCCTTATCAGACTTCAGGCTCAGAACATACAGCAACGACACATAGTCTTTTTAACAGGTAATGCACTCTTTACTCTGAATATAGGGATGTGGATGAGAAAAGGATTTCTTGGGGCTGGCAGAAGTGGGTAGTTCAAGTTCAACCGTAATTCTGAATGTGGGAAGCAAAGATTTTTGTTGAGGGCAGGCATCATTGTTTTTCCAGGAATGTTTTCATGTGCTTTATCAATGAAGCTTCTTTTTTTTTTTTTTTTTTTAAAGAGAAGAGCATCAAGGTGGTTTCCAGTTACACAGACAATGGGATAGTAGTTGCAACTGCAGAAGACTTCATGCAAAACTTTAAAAATCTTGTGGGCTATCACAACTCAATCACAGAAGAAAATCTTCCGTTGCTTGGTGCTAATGAGAACCTTGAGTCACAGTCAGGTAACTTTTCAGTAGTTTTTATTCTTTGAAGGCAGAAAAAAGGAATGGTTTTTTGTCTGTTATCAAATAGTGAAATGCGTATTTTGAAACCACTGACTTCAGTGTAAACAGGCTTAGGGTTAGTATTTGATGGCATTTATCATTCTAGGACTTAGCATGCACAAGATTGTTCATTTATTATTCTGTAGTCAGTACAAGTTGTTAGTTACCTATAGACTATGTATTTCTGATTACACTGTGGCCTGTGCTAACTATGGAGTATGCATTTTCTCTTTGAGAGTATATACACTTAAACTAGGAAACCAGATACGAAGATTTAGCAGTGGGCTACTAAATGTCCTCAGGTGTATGAAGCAATGTAATTACAAGACAGTAGGAATATCATAGCTTCAGTCTTGTGAAATGGCCTCTGCTTTGGTTCCAGATTTTATGTAAAATGAAAGACATACTTTAATATTGTTTTTGGTGAAAAAACAGATGGTCAAGCATTCAATAGAGTTAACCAGTTTAGTAATTCAGTGAGGCTAGATGTCAAAAATTTTATTTTATATTTGTCTTGTTAAATACTGAATTACCGTATAACTTTAGATGCTGTTTTGACATTAACCCCTTTGGAGCTGGGAGTTGGGATTTCCCAACATTAAACGTGAACACATTTCGCAGAAGCTTTTAGCATCGGATTATCTGGACATTCACACCTAGTGTGAGTGTTGTGACTAAGTGAACTTGTGGCAGAAGACCAACCTTTAAGGGATTGTGGACTTGCAGACCCTGACGCGTTATATTGTGTGAGTAGTGTATAATTTTAAAACTTAAACAAATTGTGTATTTCAATAGAGGAGGACTTTTTGTTTTTAAATGTAGCTCTTTTAGAAAACGATGAAAAGGATGAAGAGGATATGTCTCTGGATTCAGGGGATGAAATCTCACATATAGAAGTATGCAGCAATTTTCATTCAGAAATATTGGCGAAAGAGACCAAAGGATCCAGTGGAACAGATCAAAAACAGAATATTCAAATTGAGTTGCAGTCATCTCTTGACGTGCAAAAAAGTTTATTAGAAGATAAGACTTACCAAATTGATTCTGAAGAGAGCACTTCTGTTGATACAGTATGCTCTGAAGGAGAGAACAACAGTTCAGCAGAACAAGATTCATATAGCAACTTTAAGGTTCACCAGAGTCAATTAAATATGTCCCATCAGTTTAGTCATTTTAATGTTCTCACTCATCAGACATTTTTGGGGACACCATATACCCTTTCATCAAGTCAGTCTCAAGAAAATGAAAATGACTTTTTATCTGCTTATACTGAAAGCTTCGATAGAGATAAACCTCCATCTCCATTAAATTGGAGAAAAAATGATTGAAAAGAGAAATGCAGTAATTTTTTTTTAAAAAATAGGTCGTTGTGGACTTTTTCTGTTTAAGTGACTTAACAATTTATTAACAATTTATATTTCTTGAAACAAAACGTTTCTTATCCTTTCTGAAATGTTTTTTTCTCTTATTTAAATCATGATGGCCTGTAACAGTTGAAGCATCCAGAAATTGAAATAAATATATATTTCTAACATTGTATTTGAATTCTCATGTTGGCACTTTTAAGTTTTACATTTGTTTTCTGTACTTTGGCTTCATATTGAAGTCAGTTTTATATGTAAAATTAGATGTTTACAGAAGGATGGCATAGAGAAAATGGCTTCATTTTTCTTCCTCTAATGTCAGATACAAAGAAAAATTACCAACTATTTTGACTTAAGCTTTTGTATAGTGTTTCACATAGGTTTAAGGCAGTGATAATATTTACAGATTTTTTGCCTAATACTTATGTACATAGAACTTAAATATCATATCAAGCAAGTTTTTAAAAATCCATAGGCTTGACCCTGTAAAAATTTGCCTCAGACTTAACCAGGTAAGATAGGGCTTCTGTTCATCACAAGCACTGAACAATTTGGAATACACTTACTTATATGATGAGTGAGATAGAATTTAAACCCTTCTCTAACATCTGTTGTCTTCTTTCTTACACATTTTTCAAAATTGCAGCAGTTTCTACAATAAATTAAAAAATAAACTTTCAGAACAGCCTAAATAATTTGGGTTATTTTAGTAAGAGTTAATTAAGCCTTCTGACAAAGTACATAAAGGGTGTGGAAGAACATTTAACAGGTAACAGGTCAGGAACTCCAGACTATTAAGGTAAGTAAAATTTCTATAGGTCTTAAAACATCTAGACTGACAGAAAAGATTTTACTAAGTAAGCTTTTATAAAAGTGTCCGCTTTTATTGTATCAAAAAAATACAGCATTTTACTACTACTACATAATGTACAAATTTTTAACAATCATTTGAAAAATAGGGTGCTTGAAAAATACAGTGAGCAATAAGCACATTTTATCATTTGGAAGACACATTGCTTTTATGTTTAAAACGAAGAACTAAAATTCTCTTCTTGATTTGCAGCTAAAGGCATGAGATTAGTTTCCAACTCCTTTTGCTTCTGGAGAAGGCCCTGAAATCACAATGATACATTAGTAAGGTGTGTAGCCGGCTTTGAAAACTCCTCTTAATCCAGAATTATATTTACTTGGAAAACATTATGTATTTAAAAACTCAGGATAAAATTGTTCCTTGGCCATAGCTTAAGCTTTATCTTGAATTTACTTTAAGTAACTGTTAATCCTTTTCATTTGGCTATCATGTAGCTATTATATATTTGTAAGATGATTTTTCTTTAACTGTGGGACTACACTAAATAAAATCCTCTCCAATCAAGTGCTCTTAAACGGGCATGAGATACACTCCCTTCACATCTTACTTTGATTTTTCTAGCTTTATTTAGGGAAGAATGGGTAAGCAGGACCTGAACCAACTTTCTAAAATGCAGGCAGCATTGGAAAATGACACCAAATTTCCTAATCAAAGCCTCAGGAATAGGGGTACAGATGAATGAACATTATCTTACCTGTTTAGTATAGGGGGAAGGTCGGGTAAGGTTACACATATAATTTCACACTGAATTTGGGGCAGCCACTGTTGTTTTGTTTTAAATTGCCAATACGTTCATTTTTACATTGATTATGATTTATGTATTTTGTCATGCTGTTTAAATGTATGCTTTTTATTGAATAAAATTGTCAATATAAAACAGGTCTCATGATTTGATATTAAGATTACTATTATGAAAGCATTTTCTGTTCAAGATAACACACATTTTAAGAAGATGCCTCCCCCTCCCAGCAGCTGAAAAAGCTCATACCTGTCTCAGTTCTGAAAGTCCCTTAAGGATTGCTTGCTGTCGATCCCTGTTTTTCAACAACTTCGGATTAAGAAGTGGATCTTTGACTTGGTGGTCAGAGTCTTGGTCACAATCTGAAGCCAGATAAAATATATAGAGTCATAACGTTTTGAATAATGATGTAGCCATATGCTGTAGTATTTATTCTAAGGAGTTATTAGTTTCTGTCTTAGAGCACCAAATATAGAATTGTTTTACAAAGCAAGATACCCTATTAAGCTGAGAAGTAAATTTAGGGTTAGAGGTTCGCTCACACTGCTCTTCAGTTTTTATGGTAATAGTTATTTTACCTACCATGAGAATTTTGGTATTGAGGTTCCTGGGTTGAAGGCCTAGACAGTGGTGCACCTGGATCAAGATAATAGATCTCATCTGTTCGAACATAGGGAATAAAATGGCATGGTTCAGCCATCCCAGCTGATAATTCCGTTTGATCACCTCTTGAGGTCAGCTTCTCCCTTTCATAGCTGCAGATTTTTAGTGGAAAGTGAAATGTCTGAGTTTGTTGGGTTCTGTTTTTCACAGCTTGAACTGGTGATAATTGAAACCTGTTTTTTTTTTTTTTTTTTTAAAGAAAAAAACAGATTGATTTGATTTTGTTTATGTGCTGCTACAAGGGGGCAGTTTAAGGACCACAGCTGGCCGGGTTAACAAGCCTCATGGTTATAGAAAATTCATCATAAAGTAACGTCCTTGCTAACATTTCTAAAAATCCCACTAATTAGCCACATCTTTGTCCTTCCAGTCATTCCTTTCCTTACCCATCAATCCATGCAGAGTATTTGAAAATAAAAACTGCATAACTAAAGCTGGAGGTAATAGAAACTGTCACACATACCTGCATAGATCCATCCAGTCCAGCTAAAATACCATCCTCAAACCTCTACCTCTTTTATCTTGATATACACATGGGCACTTTTTGTGCCCCTTTTGTGTCTCAGAAAGCACTAAGTAGGCAAAGATATACTCCACATACCTCTCCTTGTTCAACAAATGGCTTGTCAGAGGTTCATGGCTTTTTAGAGGTGGTTCTTCCTGAAAGAAAGATATATAAATACAAAGGAGTGTACAGCATTTCCATGTCTTCACAAACACAACTGTCATAGATTTCATGTTTTTCCAGTCAGACCAATAATTTCAGATGTCTCGAACTGTCCACATGGACTTATATAAGCCAGTTTTCAACTGGAGAGTATAAACTTGCTATGGAGTAAAGGGTCACATAGTAAAGATTTTCAGCTTTTGGGGCTATATATATGGTCTGAATAAGGGTAGCTGTGTTCCTATAAAACTTATCTACAAAAATTGGCAGCAGAGTAGTTTGTCTACAGACTAGTACGCTGACTAAATTTCCGTACTCCATTTAGACAAAAAACACTGTCAAAAAACATGCCTGTGGGGGACTTAAATTTAGAAACATCAATACATGCTTTAAAATACAAGGGGCTGGAGTGGTTATGGCACTTGCCTGCCATGCATGAGGACCTGGGTTCAAACCCTAGCACCATATACACAACTAAGTGTTAGAGCAACAAAAGCTACGTGGAAAACTAAACTCATACTTGCAGTCCCTCTCAAAAAAAAAAAAAAAGCTTTACCTTTCTGACTAGATGCCCCCTGCTCTGAAATTCAGTTTCTTGAGCTGAATGAAGAATTTCTGAAGAGGTTGAAGAGGCGCCTTTATTTTGAGAGAGGTGTTCAGGATTATTTTTCTCCACCAAATGAAGTAGTTTCATCTGCCTTCTTACCTTTTTTTCTTCTCTCTGCTTTTGAAGCTGTCTGGGGTACTTTTCTGA